>JAYMTA010002017.1:0-17836 GCA_036897625.1 Pelargonium cotyledonis | reverse complement strand
AATAATAATAATAATAAAATGGTTTCAATTGAAAATTTAAAATGACACTAAGGGTAAATTGGTCAAATTTGAAGATATTTATTCCAAATATATATTTTTTATAAACCAGAAGATCGAATAAGAGAAATATGGAACAAATCTCATTGGCAATGAATTGAATAAAATAAAATAAAAATAGTTGTGATTTCATTTGATCGTGATTATGTGATATGGGAACGTGTTGGGACAAAAAATGGCAGTCGAAAATGTAACGAGGGTTGGGGCATGCATGGGCTGAAGACAATTATTAATATATGAAATACGAATCCTATGTGTATATATATATTATGTATGTATATATGTGTAAGGACTGACATTGCAGATTATATATTAATTTCATGGAAAATAGGTGACGCCTGACAGGAAACAAACATGGGATTCCAAATCGATCGAGCAAGGCCAACAAGAATAATTTCCAACAGTTAAAAGACATCAAATGTGAGCATGAAACCATTACAAAAATATTGCTTCATACCTAAACCAGATAACAAAATATAATATTTTGTTTCAAATAATAGTAGTAGTATTATTTTATTTTATTGAAGACAACAACAACATGTACACTACTGTACGTATATATTTTTTTAATTAGAAAAAAAATCAGCAGGAAATGGGTGCAATATAATTGCAATTGGGGTAGTGAAGTGCAGTCCCTGAAATCCGAGACAAAATGTGTTCTTGTAATGATAATAATTAATACAAATTTGAAGAGTGAGGTGAGGGACAGATCGAGCAAGTCCAAAACCACGGGACCGACACATGAGGCTTGTTCTTCTTAATAATTTTTCTTTAATAATAGTTTGCATATATATATTTTTGTATATTAAATATATCCTTTTACATGCATGTGATTTTTCCAATCGTGCATGGATGTCAAGTCCAAAGTTTAGTAGATACTTATAGAAACATCAAGCAACTTTTTTTTTTTTTTAATACGCAAGCAGTATCTTTTACTTATAACAACCAGAAGGTTCAAATAAAAGTACAAAAATAAGAACCCACATCAACTCAAGGTGAGTGACGGGTTAACAGTCCAGAAAGAAAAATTAATAGAAGAATAAACTGAGCTATTAAAACAATTAAGTAACGAAAAGCTGAAGCTCTGAATACGAAGAATGGTGTCTGCGACGCTCGGAATTTATCATTAAAAGTCAGGTCGTTGCGAGCGAGCCAAATGTGCCAAAGAACTAGGAGACTAATGGTATCTCACACCCGACGAGCTAGCTTGCCGTCGGAGTAAATCGAAGACCAGGAGCAAATTAAATTGAAGCAATTGCTTGGAAAAGGACAACAAACTCCCCACCACCTCAAAATACTATACCAGATATGATATGCCCATGGACAAGATAATAGAAAATGGGAGCAAGATTCCTCCTCAAGATCACAAAGATTGCAAGTGATACTCGAACCGTGAGGAAGGACACCCCGGCGTGCCAAGAAAACTTTGCATGGTATGCTCTCGAGGACGGCGAGCCATGCAAAACATTGAATCTTAGGCGGGACGACGTGCTTCCAAATGGCCTTACAACACACGAATTGAACATGGGGCGATTGACGATAAAGAACGTCGAATGCTTTCTTAGTGGAGAACTGGCCTGATCTGGATAATCCTCATACCAGCCAATCAGGTGATGAAACGGAGACAGCTACTCCGGCCAGCAGCTGCAGCAGCTCCTGTAGTTGCTCCATTTCCTAAACCCACAGAGGGAACCGAAAGAAAGAAGTCGGGGACGAGCGGAGAAGGGCCAGAGAAAAAGCAACAGTGGCGGACTTGAAGCAACAAATGGAATAAAGTCTAGCGTACCTGATATTCAACTTACGATCCGAGATCCATAAATCCGTCCAAAATTTGATGGAGCATCCGTTCCCCAAGACCCACCGCATAGCACCTTCACCAATAACGTCCAAAAAACCCGGTAAATTCTGAAAGTCTAAAATAGAAGCCATAATTGGGGATAAGCTAGAGGAGCCGAGACTCTGCAGAGACCAAGAGTCGGGATGCCACCCATATTTAGCGCACAAAAGGTTCTTCCAAAGCGAGTTCGGTTGAGTGGCGAATCTCCACCACCACTTAGCCATTAAACTCACGTTAGCGAGATGCAATTGCCTAATGCCGAGTCCCCCGTGAATTCGTTTAAGCACCACAACTTCCCAACGAACCTTACATAAGCCTCTATTACTTGACGAGTTACTCCACAAGAAATTGCGCTCTATGGCTTCGAGAGTAGCAATCACTTTTTTCGGCACCCTGAACAATGACATATAAAAGAGAGGAAGCGATTGCAATGCAGCTCAAATAAGAGTTAGACGGTCACCCAAGGAAATATAATTAGTTTGCCACAAAGCGAGCCGGTTACGAAACTTATCAATAATGCCCTGCCATGTACTGACCTGACGGGGATTCGCGCCCAACTTGAAGCCCAAATAAGAAAAAGGCAATGAGGCAACCAAGCAACCCAACTGATCAGCTAGCTGTTGTGCAAAGTCAAGAGCCATACTAAGCCCCATAAGCCTGGATTTGTTGTAATTTATGGATAGACCCAATATTACTTCAAAGCTACGAAGCACCGCCTTAATATTGACAATGGAATTCGCAGCATTTGACAAATCCAAGAACAAGATTGTATCGTCTGCGAATTGTAAGTGCGAAATAGCAAAAGAACCAATTTTAATGCTCGCAATACGGCCAGCTTCCTCGGCTCGGGTAAGCAATAAATGGAGAGCTTCCGCCACGATAATAAATAAATAAGGCGACATGGGACAACCTTGCTTAACTCCCTGACTACATTCAAAATCACTTGAAGGGGGGAACCATTAACAAGCACAGAAATAGAGGAATGCAGACAACTCTGAACCCAGAACCGAATCCCATATGATTCATGCACGAATCAATAAAAGACCAATCTAACCTGTCAAAAACTTGTTGGAAGTCAAGCTTTATAATCGCGGATGGCGTTCGGCTTCTCTTAGCAGAACGAATAATTTCTCCGGCTAAGAGGGCACTATCCAGAATTTGACGATCTTTAATAAAAGCGCTCTGCACCTCGCTGATTAAATTACCAATATACGGTTTCATTTGGTTTGCTAAGATTTTTGCGACGATCTTGTAAAGAGCCGAGACAAGGCTGATGGGCCGAAAATCATTAAATCCCTAGGGGGACGAAACTTTTCGGATCAATGTAAGGAAAGCCGAGTTCAAACCCTTACTACATGACCCCGTCACGAAAAAACTTTGAATAAAAGCGAACAAATCCGGAGAAATAATAGACCAACATGATTGAAAAAAGCTCATACTGAAGCCGTTTAGACCCGGCGCTTTTGAGCCATCGATATTAAACACCACATCCCTTACATCCGCCAATGTAACCAGCCTTTCTAGCAATACCCGATCCGCATCAGACAGAGATTTAAAATTCAAACCCTTGAGGGAAGGACGGTCCGCTCGAGACGAGGTTAGACGTTCTTTAAAGAAGGAGTAGGCTAGAGATTTTACTATTTTAGAATTAGAGACCCAATGCTCACCATTTAGGACCCCAGAGATACGATTTTTTGCCCGCCGAACGGAAGCTAACCTATGAAAATAGCCCGTATTTCGATCACCCTTCGATAACCAACGTGACCGAGATTTCTGCTTCCACATGCTACTGAGCGCCCTAGACGTGGTATGCAATTTCGCCACAAGCTCAACTCGTCGATCACAATCCGAAGGAGAAAGAGAACCGATCTCGGCTAGCAAATCCGGAGAATTGATGGCTTTTTCTAAGTTTGAAACCGTGTTATCCAAAAGGCCAAAAGTGTTTAAGTTCCAACTCTTCATAACACCTTTAAGATGTCGTAACTTAGCCCATAATTAGAAGCACAGACGGCCATCAATATCAAATGAGTCCCATGCATGCGTTACTGTATCAATGAATGAGTCATGGCCTATCCAACAATTAAAAATTTTGAAAGGCCAAGGCCCCCA
The DNA here is from genome assembly GCA_036897625.1 of Pelargonium cotyledonis. NCBI lineage: Eukaryota > Viridiplantae > Streptophyta > Magnoliopsida > Geraniales > Geraniaceae > Pelargonium > Pelargonium cotyledonis. Next base: position 13,833 of record JAYMTA010002017.1, on the reverse strand, counting down.
ATCGACGTGCTCGGTTGCCAAGAGTAAATGGCAATGGTCCGAGCAACCCCGATGAAAACCCGATTGACTGAGAGTATCCAAACCCACCGGCCAGTTTGAAGAAATCAGAATCCGGTCAATGCGACTAGCAATATCCGGGCCGTACCAGGTGAAAGCTCGACCCCAAAGAGGCAAATCAATGAGAACACAGTTATCGATAAAAGAATTAAAATCCTGCATAGCAATGACACTTACGGCTCCGCTGCAACGCTTTGAATTGACGCGTACACAATTAAAATCGCCCGCTATGATGCACGATGAGCCAGCTTCCGTGAGAACTAAGCTGATCCGGGTCCAGAAAGCAGCTTTATCAATGTCAGGGAGAGGAGCATATACATTAACCAAGGTGCAAGAGCAATTATAGGAGAACTAGTGGCCTGTGAGAGCGATAAAATTTGGGTCCACAATTGACCTGTAGAAGGTGACAAGCAGAATTCCAAAGACGGGGAGTTTCAGAAAGATTTCGCTTGAAATGTAGAGATAGCTTGCAGCTTTGATTCCTGGACAAATACAATTGCAGGTTTAAACTTCCCGATAAGGGACCTAAGCCGATCCCTTTTATGCTGAGCTGCCGCACCACGAATATTGCAGGATAGAAGAGACATCCTGACACGGCAACAACAAAACGGAGTTACCAACGCGAAGCAGCAACTTTCAAAACACGAAGTTGCTCAATAACAAATTCGTATGGTCCCGAGAAAGTGACCCCCAACTCTTTACAAATGCTCAGAGTAGCAAGCCCAGAGTCTACTGGAGAAGTCAAAGATCGACGGTCCGGAGAGAGAGGAGCTGACGACCGTTTCCGGTGACCATTCAGCGTGGAGGCGGTAGGCTTTGCAAAAGTGGTTGCTTGAGAGTGGTAGGGTGAAACGCAGATAAGGAGGCGTGACTTAATTCTGCATGGTGATCAAGTTGGACGTGCTGCATGGGGACTTCATGAGAACTGGGCTCATTCTGGCCATTGGACTTGGCCGTAGGAGGTAAGTTGGGCTGAGACTTGGTCCCAGAGTTAGTGCAATTGGCATCATCAGAAATATCAAAATTCCCATTGTGACGTGAGTGATGAGGGGGGCTGTCTGGCGGTTCTGGATCCGAGGGACCGGACGAGAGGGAAATACTAGCTACCGAGAAAGGAGGGATATCCGAGCACTTCGAGACGTACACATCAAAGAGATTACGACCGACCTTAAGGCCAATCTTCTCCAAAATACTAGTGAGCTGCGAAGCATGGACCAAAAAATGGTCATGGTCCAAGGAGAGACCTGATTCAAAGGAAGGGTGCACTAGGATAAGCTCCCCATAGAGTTTCGCAATGCTTTGAATAGAGTTGACGTGCCATGCGTGGAGCGGGATGCCGAGGGCGGCGAGCCAACAGTAACGGAGCCCACCAGTAACGCCCACCACTACGTTTCAGACTATTCCAGTCATGGAAAACAAAGAACCAGCGAGATAGCCATTCCCATTTTGAATCTGCCATAGTTCGATACACTTTCTCGTCTTGAAAACTAAGAATAAAAGTCTGGCGCCCTAGAAAGTGAACTGAGATACCCACTGGCCCTTCCTTCGAAAGGGCTTCGTGTAAGGAGTCCGCTGAGCTCCAGGAACGGGATACAGCCAGCACACTCCATCGTAATTTCCCCAGAACGGAGCGAGAAGCAAACCCTGACGCCTGCCGTGGACGAGAAGGCAGAGGTTCCACCTCCGGTGAGCAGTTGCTGGCTTGATAAGCCTGGGGTCTCGGCCTAGGTTGAGGTGGAGCGGGGGAACGTTTTGGAGGCATGAAAGAACCAGAACGAGGCTGTCTCCGTCTACCATGAGCCCATTTAACAAACAACCTGTGATTCATGAGGGAGGTGCCGTCGATTAACCCTAAAACTCTATCGGCATCCGCACGCGATGAGAAGGAGACGAAACCGAAGCGGCGACCAAAACCATTAGGGTTACTCGGCAAGTGGCAATGGGTCATGACAGCATGCCTATCAAAAATATTCCTTAGCCAATCCAGATCGATAGTCGGCAGGAGGTTTCCGACGTAGAGGGTGTGCTGATCCGATCTCGGAAGAACTGGGGGGTGGCGGGAGGATTGACGGCGATTCTGGTCGGCAGCATTGCGGCCGCGCAAGTTGCAGCGGTGATCAGTCTGGCGGCAAGGGTTAGAGCGGTTAGGGTATTGGCAGCGCGGCGTGGCATATTCCACGTACTCATTCAAGAATTGGAAGCTTGAAGATGATTAACTTATATTTGTCAAACATCAAACAACTAAAATGCACAAACAATTGCACAAATCAATGCTCAAAATGTTATTGAAAATGAGTGATTTTAATCGGTTTGATAAATTCAATTTTTTAGTGTAAAATAAATGAAATCATTCAGTCATATTTTTGCAAGAAAATCATATCAGAGCCAAAATTGATTGGATCAAATTCCAAATGCTCACGAGTTTAAATCCAATTTGTGAGCTGTAATAGGTCAGCTATATTTTTCTATAGATTTGAAGAGCAAGCAGATGAATTAAAATTGCCTTTTATCACTTTCAGTGGCATATATGTATAGGTCCAAAGCTGCCTGTACTTTGTACATATTGACCAAATTAAGTAGATAAGGTGGCAACAGACCTTTTTAGAGATGGAAAATTATCTTTGTCTATATATACATACACCTCCTATAAACATAATGGTCATGAATTGATGGTCCATTCTTCTGAACAAAGTCTTCTGCTGTAAAAGCATACAAGTCATAAACGAAAATTTTCTATTTTCTTTTGGCCGTCCTAATTATATTATGATTCTTAACTTATCAAATAAAATTTTATTCATTAGTTAAATATAAACCTAAATATTGGTAGAAGTTATGGGGACAATATTGAACTATTTTTCTTCTATTAGAAAACCATAAGGGGCAGATGCCCCCAAACCATCTACCCTAGCTAGATACATGATTTCTACTTAACTAGGATCAATGACTAATTAATGTGTATTAACTTGTGTGTCAAAAGTGTTACTAATTACATTTAGTAACCAAATGAAAGAGAAAATTTTCATTTGCGTGAGTCAATTGGTAAATAGTTGTTCCAGCTTAACTCGAGGTCTCGAGTTCGAGTATAAGGGAAAGCAGTTGTGTTAAAACTTAGTGGGGATAGCTTTGCTGCATTTGTGGTCCTGCTCGAATCGAATGGCGATTTGTCTGAGCGTGCTAAAACGACTTTAAAATGTGAACTCAGGAATTTCATGGTTCATACCAAGAAAAAAGAGAATTTTTATATAAATTGCATTCTTCATTGATTTATTGATTTGTTAAATTGCACACTTAATTTAATTAACCTCCTTTTGTCTCATAACAAGTAAGTATTTGTCGATCTTTTTAGAAATATTTGCCTTAAAATTAGTCATATTTTATTAGTTTGGAACAAAGAGTATATGAATGCAATAGTTGGACATCCGTGATGAATCACATTAATGCATGGCCTACCAAGATCATTTCAGTTTCAGTGCTAGCTAGAAATAAGAAGACAGAAGAGAAGAGAGGTACATTTATATATATATATATATATATTAAAGAACGACTAAATTTACCTCCATCTCGAGCTAGCTTGCCAAATAATTAATACTCTCTCCGTTTCAAAATGAGTGTCTTGTTTGTCTAAATTTATATATATATATATATTAAAGAACGACTAAATTTACCTCCATCTCCAGCTAGCTTGCCAAGTAATTAATACTCTCTCCGTTTCAAAATGAGTGTCTTGTTTGTCTAAATTTTTTGTTCTAAAATGAGCATTTTGTTTCTATTTTTATGTTATTATATTAGTGTTCTTCCCATATTACCATTATCACTTGTGCACATGGTCAAATCTGCACATGGGATGTTGGTGGAGAAATTAAGAATTATATTGTAAACATACTAAATTATCTTGTGATTTTTAATTTTTGTAAAAAATGAAAATAAAATATTTATTTTGTGACGGTGGGAGTTTTTAATTAAGAGGCTCCTTCAATAATATTGTAGTTGATGTTGATGGATGTAAATATGTAGACACCAATTTCTTTAATAAGTGAATGGATTGGCTACTTCCAATATGAATATATGTCTCCACCACACCTCACATGCACGCCACATCACTTGTCTCTCTGTGTTTTTGTTCTTGTCTCCTCCTTTCTCATCATATATATATATATATATTAGCCTTCCAACAATTACTATTCCCATAATCCCGTTCCAATGCCATATATATGGGCAGACAGACATATATATATATACACACCACTAAGGTCTCTTTGTTGACGGTATGAATGTGAGATTTGTGGGGTGGGTTTAAGGTGACGCTCCCTTTGAGAGTGAAAAATATTATTACATCGAGTATGACGTCTCATTGTATAAAAAAAAAATCATTGGTTCATTAATTGAAGTATTCTGCCGGGTTTGTTTTTGCTTTCCTTTTATATCAACTAGATTTTTGTATTGCACTTTGATAGATTTTAAATGCAAGACCACCACTGATATAAATATATGAGGATGAGATTGTTGGAAGAGTTCTCAGCTTTGATCTTCACTAACACGTGTGAGAAAATGTGAGGAGTTAGTCGTAAGAGTCATGATTAAGTCCCTAGTTGAATTAAACCAGTGATTTGCACCCAAATTATTATTTTTTTTATTCTCACACGATCTTTCTATTTGTATTCTTCACTTTTTTTTTTGATAAGCAAACGGTACTTTTTATTAATTCAACCAGAAGGTCTAACAATAAAAGTACAAAGAAGGAGGGATCTATACCGAACTCAAACATTAGATCGGATTAGAAACCCAGACAGAGAAATCGAAATCAATACAAAAGATGTATCGATACAAGAAACTAAAGATAGAGCAAAACTTTGAATCCACAAGACTGAAACTCCGACTGAAGGGATGCCACAAAGAAATATGACACAAGATGAACTATAGCTTCTTGCAAGAAAACAATACTAGGAGTAAACACTCGAATGAGAGACTGCAACCGGTCCCGATTGTGTAGCGCCATTACACCTCGAATGTTCCATGTGAGAGGTGATGACGCAAGGGAAAGATCTAAGCGTTTTCTGGGGCTTCGGAGACCCGAAGCTTATCGATGATAGCTGATTTTGAACCCACAACCCTTGCACCCACGCGCTGGCAGATTTCCCAAACAGCTTCCCCCGAATAAGCTAGTGAAGAACTGGAACTGCTGAAAACCACTGTGTTTGCCTTTTGCTTAGGAAACCGGCGACGTAGGGTAATATGTTGCAAACCAACTGAAGAGTCAGAAGGTATTTGAGAAGGAGACCGAATCGGAGACCGAACAGGTGGTAAAGAGATACACGACGGAATAACCTGAATAGAGGTATTGCAGTTGGACTCGAAAATCTGGGGAAGTGGAGAAGGATTGTTGGAGTTGGACTCGCCATCCTGTGGAGGCACCGGGCCTGCAAATGCGTTATTAGGCCCAGAAGAGCCAACCGGATCAAATAACTCATTATTAATTACACCCGGAGTAGACTGCGCATTCTGCCGAGATAAGGAGGGGCGGCGCCAGGGCGACAGAGACTGTGGGGGTGTTGTATTCTTCACTTAGGAAGAATCTTTTGCAAATTAGGAAACAGTCTTCCTCTAAAAAATAATGTGATAGGGATACAATTAGACCTCCATAAATTGATACTCATTCCTTTCTCAATTGAGCATTTTGGTTTCATTGTTTAGAAAAATAGAGAAACATTTTTTTTTTTTTTGAAAAATAAAGAAAATTTTAGTTAGTTTGTACATCAGTACATGTAACCCTACAAGCATGTGTTATGTTCTCAAATTAAAAAAAAAAAAAACATGTGTTATAAGCATTAGATCTCAATAATTAATATATATTCACAACTAACTAATTTAATCAAAATATGATTAATAATTCATTTATAACTACTTGAACAAAACCTACAAGATAATTGATATACAAGCTTATAAGCCATATGATTGGCAAATAAACCTACGTGCAAAACAAAAAATCTAAACTAGCAAATAATTACTAGCTACAAGATATCTAAGAAGTTGTCAACAATTGGACCAAAGTTAATGATCCTCCCTTTGACTTTCAAAACTCTAATTACTTGTTGTGCATCAACTTCAACCACAACCGAATGACCAGACAAAATTCGCAGTTCAACTCAATGCTTTGCGAATAGTCATTGCCTCAAATATACTAGCTTCTCTCGCGCCAGCCCACCCGCATAGGCTCCCGCCCCAACACCTGCCCACTAATTCTCTAACAACTCAACGGACATTTGACATTTCCTCGTTATCGAACACACTTTTCTATTCATATTGATTTTCATACAATATTAAATAATTAAAATGCAATTCAAAACAAAAACTTTAATAAATGACTGACTCTAAAATTTCAGTTAGTTCCAGAAATATCAAACTATTTAACCGGTACGTTTAACTACAATATTAATTTGTAATTTAAGTAGTACCCACTCTAACGTCTTCTTATTACAACATTTGGGACAGACGGACAGCGGGCGAAAAAGGATGGATTTCATCTAGATAGACTTGACCCCATCTACCCCACTACACTTATTGTCATCTATTTTTCATTTATATTTTAATCATCAAAAATAAATTAAATTAGTTAATGGAATAGACATTCGACACTTTAGTCATTGCGCATATAGTTGTTGCAATGAGAATATATTTTCAAAACATCAAAATCCAAAACCATTTTATATTTTGGTGAGGAACCATGCTTGCTATAATTTAATTTCTCAAATTAGTATATAGTACTAAAATAATTAAAATCAACATGCTGATTACAGAACTTGAAATTTACACTTTTTGTCTATGTTTAATAGAAATATATATACAAATAAATAAGGAAGAAGAGCAAGACAGGTTTCCATGGTTGGGCGATTATTTTCCAACTTTATTAGGTATTGAAGGGGATGTGACAATATATTTTACTTGTGAAAACCATGTGTCTCACGACAATGATTGACAAAGAGATCTCTTTTTTATTTTATTTCTTTTAACACAAATCAAATTATTTTATTGCTAGTGGCCGTAGGCAGCATCAATTTTTTTAAGATGGTGTGAGTTTTATAAAAATGGAGAGACATACTATTTTTACGTGTAGTATTAGTTTTACAAAATATACAAATTAATTTATTATTTATTCTTCATGTCCTAAATTATATGTCGCATGTGTTTCATTTTTTTCATTTTTGTTATGACTTATTTCTAATATATTATTTGCTGCGCAATGAGGTATATCTTATTTACAAAATAGTGTGGAGAATAATATAGAGAGAAAGAATTCATTTATATGTTTCGAATACAAATGAAATTCTAGTAATCAAGAGAACGGTAAATGATATAGTTATAGTAAAAACGAGTACTCCACCGATTTAAAAAATATTCTTCTAATAAATTATTTAATATAGTTAAATTTGTTATAATATATAATTATGAGTATAAAAAAAATATTACGTAAACTAACTTAATTTTAAAATATTTTATATATAAATCAAGACCCACATATTGAGATTTCAGAGAATACAGAAGAAAACTAAAAAAAAAGGTGAAAATTTGTTTGTTTAAAGTAATTAAGGAAAAAAAGGTTGGGCTTATAATTTGTTCACGTGCTTGTCATGGTATTATTCAGATTTAAAAAAATAATAACTTAATAATTTGATAGTTTAGTTTTTTTGTATGTCAAGAGATTCGCAAATAGTGTTGTCCACACTCTTGCGTGTTCGTCCGAGTCTGTAACGGGTTTTATTAGATGAGTGGGAGTTGATTATTCTGTACTAATTACGAGTCTGTTAATTGATAATTTCAATTCTTAATAGGTTAAAATGAAGAGAAAAACAGTAAATTTGCGAGTGATGAAGTGAGAATAGTTTATGAATATCACATGAAAATGCAAAGAGGACAAGGAATATGTCAAAATGTAGTTAAATTGTATAGGCCACCCCACATCTAAATAAAAAGAAGTCACAACTTAGATTTAGATTCCAATTTTGTTACTTGTGAAAGTAAATTTTAGAGGATGGATTCAAAATTTCGATATTGGGCCCACATACATTAACTATGGGCCCACGTGGTTGCCCATAAAGATCATATGGAATTAAAAAATGGGAGTAAAAATAATAAACAATCCGACCAAAAATGGTCGTTCATTGTAGCTGAAAGACTGTGGAAATTCCCCATGGCCCACCGATTGTAAGCAGCCACCCACATAAAATAAATAAATAGATAAATAAAATTAATATCAGTGAAGTTGACAAAGGAAAATACCAAAGAATCTTGTGGGTTTCACATTCACAAACCAACAAGACAGTCTGTTTCATCTCAATAAATATATAGTAGTTCCTTATATATTTATTTATTTATAATTGTTGGAAAAAGACTTGAGAAGACCCATAATGGCTAATGTAATCTAATCAAGCTGTCTCATTTGTAGTGGCTTGGTGATTGCTAGCTTGGAGTGAATGTGTAAAAGTAAAAGCTTCGTGTAGCTGAAGGAGATGGAGATGGAGATGGCAACAAAAATGGCCTCAAAACACACTGCAAAACAACAAATGCAAGAAAATATACGTAGTCCCAAGTGAAAAAGTGTTTCTTTGAAGCTAGCTTTCCCTTGTCCAGATTGTATTGGTTCGATATGTTTCCAAAATTTTGTTCTTTTAGTTAAGGGATTATCTTTCAAATAGGCTAGTGGATGTGGAGTTTAGCTACCCAACAAGTCTGGTTTCTGGACTTCTGGGAATAACAAGCTAGGATAATTGTTTAGGTTCAAATTATGGATGTTTAGTGTCATGCCAAATTGTAAATCACTTGGAATTGGAACCATGTTATTCTTATTTTTCCTTTTTAAGTTATATGCGATAAAGATGTCTTGTGTATACCTCGACTCTCTCACTAGTCAATTTTAGAGACGCACTTTCCGCACCACCTTGGTACATTCAAGGACTACAAGATTTGAACTCAAACGGCTATAACAAAACAAACTATTATGTGGCATTCGAGCTCTACATAATCCCTTTTTGAGGATTTGAACGTCTGAACGAATATGAAGATTCTGATAGTCAACAAGATAGGTGGGAGAAGACGTTTCTCACGCTTCAACATGAAGGTTCGTCACTCCCACCCCACAATACAACACGCAAGCACACACAAACGGTGGTCGATCCCCCAAAGAAGGAATCAAACTCTTTAGGGCAATTAGAGGCTCCAAATGTCTTGAATTTTTTTTTTCAATCAACGGATTTCTCAGAACTCCCACAAAATTCTCTGCCCATTAAAAATCATTTGAGAGTTCCAAGTAGCTCTACTTCAACGAGGAACCCCTAGAAGGCTCAACCGTAGACAAATCCCTTCTGATACCAATGAAATCCCCAAGAATCTCATGCCCAACCCTATCCTAAATATAAAGTTCTAATAAGACTCATTGTCGTGACATCGTAACGAATGTGAAGACTTCAAGAAACTCTCACAAACGTGAAGTTTCCAATAAGATCTCGTCATCTTCATGTTTGTCCTGTTGTCGCAACATCATAGCGGACTTGAAAACTCTAAGAAGCTTTCGCGAACCTCGTGCCTGACCTATTGTCACAATAATGTAACCCAATGATGTTTCCCCACAACGGGAATAAAATTTCAAGGAGCTCCCAATAAATTTTGTGTTCAGAATTGTCGTGACTCCATGATGTGGCCTCGTAATGAAATCATTTATTTGATGATCAACGAAACTTGTAAAGCAGATAGATATCAGTTCCAAAGGTCTTGACTCTAGATAGTTAACCTTCGAAGAGCTTAACTCTGAAAAGCTCTATCCCTATAGCCTTGGTTACGTTGAGACCATAAGGAGAACTCGACTCCAAATTACGCGATCATGGAGAATTGCTCTTTGTTCTTCAACACATAACTCCCACAAGTAGCACCAAGATCCCCAAAGAGCTCTTTCCCATGATTACGAAGCTCGCTTTCGCAATCAAGAAGCTTGTTCTTGCTCCAAAGGTTGTGGCATGATTCCTCTAAAGACGTGAGACTGAATCACACATTGCTATCAAGGACTCTATAGAAAAAATCCTCACTCAGAAGGAGAGATCTTCACTATTTCTTCGTAAATGGTCACCTCAAGTAGCTTTCTTTGTGTGCGAGGAATTTTTATCTCTAGAGTTCTCACTAGCTAGCGACGTGTTATTCAGATTCTTCCGATTGAGATTCTTACTCTTGCATTCAAGACAATTTCTCATGTACACACCCAAAGCTTTGTTAACGATGTGCTACCTTTACACCGGCTCCAAGAAGTAAGAACCAATCTTCTAACTCTGTCCCCAAGAACTTAAGCCTTCAACTTCATCCCCAAAGTTTCACTTATAATTTTTTTAAGACAATTGTCGCAACTTGTCCACTATACAACAACACACTATAGTGTGCCAAAGTTAACTGAATAAAGAAATGTGCATCAATATTATTGCACAGTAAAAATACAAGGCATAATTATGTATGTTGACTATGAAGTGTCTAGCTGACTGACTAAAAAGAGTCAAATTGATCCATTGGAGGATGGATCGATGATATCCAAGGCACATAGAGCTGATATGTCGAGCCCACTACAAAGAGATCGATTAGGTTGTGACTTGTTCATATATGCTTGTACACTTGTACATATCTAATTTGTTTCACTCTCATTATATATTTTCGCTTGAACTCACTATGATGAGAAATAAAAAAAGGTGAAATAAAAGAGGCTTGAACAACATTTTGGAACTTCTTGTTTGGCAAATATGTGTCAAAAATTCAGGACAAACAAACTGACAAGAACATAACTATGTGACTACTGAAGATCTATATATACATATAATTAAAGACAAATACTAGCCATATGTTCTGATTTAATTTCTTATACAAGCTACAATTTCAAAAGGCTCTGGTTTCTTAAATATAATATAATAATAATTTGGATCGAGCTTGAAATTGGTTATTTACATTTTGGATTGTGGTTGTGGTTTCATTTTAGAGAGTGCATATATATTTGCTGATTGTATGTGTCTAGCAGCAGCCAATACGAAAAACAAAACATGAATATTGAAATGTTTCCTTGTTTTCAGTGGAAAGAGACAAATCAAAGATGGTGATGATGAATATGCCCAAAACGCCAAAGATTTCATGCTAACATTGCCAAAAATTAACTGTATTGTCCCTCTCAATCTCATGAAGGAAACCTCCATCCACCATTTCCAAACTTTTCCTGTGTAGTTCATCATATATGTAGACTTAAGGTGGAACCAATTAGTCAATTCAACTTCAAAGAGGCCTATTATATGGGCCTTCTCAAACACTAATTACCCTACAAATTACAGGTCTTAAATATAAAAAATTATTTTATTTGCGCACTTGTTTGTATGTTTTATTTGATGAGTATGATTGAACTACAATACTTGCGATCTTAAAAGTTCAAATAATGATGTTAAATTTTTATAATGACCTATATATAATGACTTAAATTTTTTATATTAATAAATCATTTTTGATAATAGGATTTCACTTGTACTATTGTATTTAGCTCATTCACTTTATATTTTTTTTAACGTGAGACATTCACTCGTTTCAACAAATGAAAACATAATGAATTTTATAGAAATTTGAGTATGAAGTATGAGTTCATCTATCAAGATAGTAAGGGGGAACTTAAATGCACAAATTTAAGTGGAAGATTAATTTTAAGCCAGGCAAAATTTTTATTAGAAAGCTTTTAATCAATTTATCTTCATTTTTTGTTAAGGCTACATACGTGCTCAAGTGGATATCCAACTATTGAGTTATTGACTTAACAAAATCTTACCGTTGACATGTAAATGTTTGTGCACTTTAATGCTACCTTTTTGTTATTGTTTCTATTTTCTAGAAAAGATGACTATTTGAGTTTCAGGTCGAGTTGAAAAACGTCTCATTGAAACCTGCCTCGAAATGGGTGTGACTAAAGACAAATTGAGTTTCAATTGCATGTAGGTTTATGTCCAAATTCTCAACTTGTGTCAGAATAAAATTACCTAATTGTTTTTTTTATCAAAAATATATTATAACCATCAAGCGTTAGTCAACTGATCAACAATGAATTATTTCAGCTTAACTTGATATCTCGAGTTTGACACCCAAGAAATGTAGATGTGTTTGTACTACAAGAAAAATACGTGTTTCCGACGCCCGCTATTTTCGACGCCATTTCCGACTCAAATGAAAATTAATTTAAATATGATATGGTTTAATTTAAAGATGCTGATCACAAATCCGTTTCGGAATCTCATTATTAAGGTAAAAAGAAATCATACCGACTCTGACGAAATATGTTCAAAATTTTCAAGAGTTCGAGAAGGGTAGAAAACTTTAACTCTTAGAACAACAGTATTTTTCTTTTCTTTCTAAACCTAATTCTAATATCTAGCTTGTGCTATAGTTGCTAATTGCGACTAGCTATGAATGCAAAGTAACCAGAATTTACTCACATCCCTTGTCACACATTTAATGTTCTTGTTTTTGTTCATTAATTATGTGTACTCATGTTGCCGCAAATAGATCAAATGTTTTTTTATAATCCAAGAGTAATCAAATCTAAAATTAAGTAGTAGTTAATGAATGAACACATATAATAAAGAAAAATACAAAATAGAATCACGTGATCACTTTCATTTAGTGTTGTCCCAAATTTGGAGCATTTTTTCTTATAGTCAAGCATTTATGCTTATTAGAGATTCTCTTTCTCAACAACATATATAAATGCTTTTCATTTTATTTTCAAACCATTTAATTGGTAAAGAAGTTAGACATCGGCAACCTTATTAATCAATCAGGAAACTTTGCCAACAATTTTCATTTGGTTAGCTCCCTAACAAAATAAATTATTAGCCATAATTGAGCAATTCCACTATTATTTAGCCAAATTTTTACTCAAATTCAATTTTTAATTTCTTTTCTTTTCCAGCTTTGGTTCAACTTTCTGAAACTATATATACTAACTCAGAGAGAGAATGCAAGTTATCTAGTATAGTTTGAAACTAAGAGTGTAGTTATGTATTTATTAAAATATCTTAAGAATCCACGGGTAGTGGCGCAGTTGGCAATACAGGCTGCGTGAGTGGGAAGAGCGTTTGCGTTCGATCCCCACTCAACACACCCATGGGGAGAGGTGATGAGTTTTAACTGTGACTAAGCCTCAAATGAGATTAGTTTGAGTGTGGTAAAATGGTTTAAAGATGCCAACCACCAATGATGCGAGCCCTCTCAGAATAGCCATGGTTAAATACCTAAAAAAATGTTGTTAAGTATACATACATACATATATTATAGAAAAAGTTCATATTTTATATGTAGGTTTATGTAATTAATAACTTTCATGACCTACCTTGTGCAATTGACAAGTATTATGATAGAGGTCGTGGTCTATCACATAGAGTAAAAAATGTATATTCAAATTTGAGATTGACAAAAAAAAAAAAAAAAATTAGAGATTGACGCATATCACATTTATGTATACAAAGTAAATGTTGATTTTGGAACTAGAATGGTTTATGGCATATAATAAAAAGAAAAAGTAATTTTTCATGTATAGATTTTTACATGTATTTTCATATGTATTTCATATATTTTAATGAAAATGTTTAGGGTAGAAAATGGATTAATTTTAATATTTTAATGAACTTATTACAAATGTTAATATTTTGTACTTATTTTATTATAGATCATCCAAAAAAAAATCGATTAAATTTTTTTCGTAAGATTTGACGTATTATAATA
>JAYMTA010002016.1:0-17836 GCA_036897625.1 Pelargonium cotyledonis | reverse complement strand
GGCAGGACAAGCCAGGTGATAGATCTGATCAACCTCCAGCAGCAGAGGCTCGACGACGTCGTGTCGGATGAGCTCGAACCTGGGGTTCCCGAAGTGGTGCATGACGTTCTCCTTCCGGCCGGTGAAGAAATTATCAACGACAATCACGCTGTCACCTCTCTCCATCAGACGGTCAACAAGGTGGGACCCGACGAACCCGGCCCCACCCGTAACCACGATCCTCAAACCCTTCCTCTTCAGCCCTAGCGGCACCTTCCCGCCCGAATTTACCGACCCGATCCTGACCCGGTGGTCGTACAGGGCCGAGTTGTGCGTCACCACGGCGGCGCTCGAGCCGTACGAGTCCGATTGCGGGAAGTAGTCGGGACCCAGCTGGCTCCGAGACGACGAAGAAGGCGCGATGGTGAAGAAAATGGTGGCGATGGCAATGCCGATGAGGATGAAAACGAACCTCTGCTCGCGGAGCAAGTAGCGAATCGGCCGGACCACGGAGAGCCACGGCTTCTCCGGCTTCGGAGAGTACGCATCCGAATCTCCGGCTTGGGCCTCGTGCCCTCTGAAAATCAACCCCGAACCCATATCGCTTGATTCAAATTCGAATTCGAATTCGAATCCTACACAGAATCGTAGATCAAAAGCAGAGCATGTACCTGAATCGCAAAGATTTTAGCGTCGATTTGGGAGATTTTGGAGAGACAGAAACAGAGAAGAGTGGGTTTATATAAGGAATTGAAAAAGGGGTCAAGGTGGTACTTGGAGTTGAACTCGCCGGGAACTGAGTCTCCGGCGCGTGGGCTGTTGCGATTTTGGTGGTTCGTGTCCCAGTTTTAGACACTTATAAGCTGTGACTTCTCATTCAATAAGGCATCTTTTAACACTATATTACAGAAATGCCATTATGATTTAATTTGTTTTTTTTTTTTCAAAAGTAAACTGTTGTTATTATGAACTGTTCCAAATATTCCAAATTCCTTTATAAATGGCGATTTGGTAAATTTAAAATATTTTTAATTAATTGATTTTTGGGATATTTGCCCTAGCAGATTCCTCCGCCGCCTGGCATATGGGCTCCGATTCGTGACCCGATTGGGAAGATATTTAGCCGAAATAGAAATAAAATTACCAGATTTTTTTATTTTTGTTTCCATTTTTATTAAAATGATTGATGGGCCCAATTGAGGCCCATGTATGGCCCAGTCAGCTTAATCATGATTGTACTTTGTACCTACAAAATCAATCCAGCTAATACAAGATTCATGTGTACGTAATCTAGGATTTTGAGAATGTGGTTATGGTTTCCTTGGAAGTGTGAGGTTTAGGTTTGTGCCCACTTTGGTGATAACGTAGAGGTGGTCATATCGGATGTTGGGTCGGGTTTGTTCGGATTCGAATCAATAAAGAGTCGTTTAAATTTGATTGTAAAATAATTTTAGATCGGGTTTTAAATTTTAGTGGAAATGTGTGGATTTCTCTAATCCAATCTCAACTGTGTTTTTATATGATAAATCCGGTCATACTCAAAAGTTGGTTAAATAGGTCGGATTGGTTTTAAATCGGATTGAATTTCATATGTTCATGGGTACGAATCCAAATTTCCAACTCCGTAATAGTTTGGTATATAGAAAAAAGTATCATGATCATCATAGGCTAATAATTCATGGTTTGAGTAGATTTCGAGTTTCAGATGTAATGTGTTAAAATTGCAAACTTTTTCGGCCCGAATTCAGTTGAAAAATGGTGGAATTTCGTATGCACTAGAGTTCTGGTGCAAATTACTGAAACTCGTTAGTTAGCGTATATTAATTGTAGTGTTCAAGGCAAAAGAAATTATCGTAAATTTGGAAATACCCATAAGATAGAAAACATAACACAAAAATATTTAGATACGACTTTCTATCAAATTCAGTGAACGCAATGAAAATAAAGATTAGTTTGTATATTTGGTATAAGTTTTACATTTTCAATTTTGTCCCGTCACGTGTATCTTGACCAATTATTAATGTAAAATGAAATTCATTCAATTGATTCTAAAACTACCCTTGTGTATAATCAATATATCTGATTATTCAAATACTTAAGTTCGAGATTTGAGTGTAAATAATACAATACATATAACGTAAGTACATGAATCAATATGTGAATATGTTTGTAGTTGACTGTTCATTGATTGATTGAACCTTCATCAATAAAGGTACTAAACATGTTTATGGTAGCTTTAAATGGAAGTAATTAGCCAGTGGCTCATATGTAATTTTATCAACACAAGAAGGGCAATATGGTCCTATAAAATAATGTATTGACCGAGTAGAAACCGCCCAAGTGAGAGAATGTCAAGAAAGAGCGCTAATATTTGAGAGATGAAGGCAAGTAGGTGGAGACTTGGAGTGATTTAGACGTTCTAATTTTATTGACTTAACCTAACATGCACCTAAAGATCTAGTTTTGTTCATAGTTTTTGTCCCTTTTCTATATTCCCTCATATATATATAATGTTTGTTTGGTAACACTAATTATAGGTGACAATTCGGATTACGGGTCAAGTTTGTTCAGATTCACATTGAGAGAGAACAATTCAAATTCAATTTGAAATGGGTCGAATGAGAAAAATTCAAACTTTTAGTGCGAAATGATTGAATTTGTTTAATCCAATATTAGATCTGTATCTTTGAAAGAAAAATCAAATTTGAAAGTGATCAGATTTTAGATACCCAGGTATTTGGATATAATTGTCGACTCTAACGCTCGTGTCTTCGTTAGTTTGCTTGATAAAATGCACAACAATGTGGCTTCAAGGATGTAGCCTCATGCATGGCTCCTTTAAGGAGCTTTTTTCGTCTAAGAGCTCATTGTCTCTTATGAAGTTTTTGGTCTCCATAAAAAAAGAGAGATAATAAGTAAATTATCTTAATACCATCATAAAATACATATTGGGTGTATAGGCTCTGTTTTGTTATATTGGCATGTGAAATGCTAAATGTTGTTTTTGTATATGACAATGATCAATTTTGAATGTTTATAGTTTTTTTGTGTGTATGTACGTGTGTGTGTGTGTGTGAGATAGTTTATAGTAGTTTAAATTACTATATCACTGCATATATAGGTTACATTTTACTATGGCCAACATTAAATATTTTTTTTATCAGTAAATAGTAACTTTTATTTATCAATCGCAAAAAACGTAGAATAAAAGTACATAAAGTGAGTTGTTACTAACTCAAGCACGAGATATGATCAACCATCCAAAAATTAAAGCTGAATGAAATGACAAAAGAACTATCAATACATGAAACTAAAGATAATAGAATAACTTGAATACGAGTAACTGTGTCATTCACCGTGGGAAATAAGTCTTGAAACACCATACCATTACGAGCAAGCCAGATGAAGCATAAAGCATACTCTATCATTAATATTGTTAAATTATTTTAAAATATTATTGTCTATTTTGGTCATGTCAACAAATAATACCTCCATTTAATTGTTTTTATCCTAACAAACTAGTATACGAAACTCAACGTTTTGAAATAACTCCTTACAATTTTGTACCGTTTCAACATCTCTTTACACTTTACTACAATTTTTTGGTAGTGTTTCCAAACAAGCCTTTATATGAATTTCTAAAAAAGAATTGTTAATTGCTTCATTGTTTTAAAGGCCACTTGAACCTTTGCGTACATGTTCAAAATGGTCCTCACCAGAACTATCATTAAATTTGGAATTTTTTTATCTACTTTACCATCATTGGTTGTTCTTAATTTGTCATTTTATACTAAAAAGCAAAAGGTATCAGCAACAATAAATGGATATTAATTGTGATTTTTAATTTGCGTGTTGGGATTATGAAAATAAATGCTCAATTAGAAATTTGCAGTTAATAGAAATATTTGTATAAAATTAGTATGATCGAAATTTGTAAATGAATGTTTCATAACATAATAATTATGACATGTTAATTGTCAATTGAAATTTTTAAAAAAGGTCATTATTTTAGCGATAACTTATTTTGCGAGAGAATTTTGTAAAGATGAGACCTTAAAGAGGAAATTTTGGTGAAAATTACGAAAGAAATTAGATCATTGATAAATGTGACTAAATCTTCTTAAAGATCACCTTATGAAGTCACTCTTCGTGGCATGATTAGTGTTTTGTCAAAATTTGAGAAAGTGTAAAAATGATGGTTTTGAAACGTGATTTTATACGAGCGCTTAAGAGATCATGTGTACGCCTTAAAATAGTTTTATTAAAATATTACAAGACTTGAAGAGCTAAAATATTATTTAAGGATATAATTTATTTAAGAGTTTGAATAATAAAATATATAATTATCCAAATTTGCATTTAATATCTTTTATCTAGTACTTGTTCAATTGTATGGCAACAGAAAATAAAGGAAGAAAAAATAAATTTTAACATATTATTAGGCAGCTCATATATAGGAGGATAAATCTTAACCTCTTTTTAATTAACTCATTAATCCAAGAATGGATATTTTTTTAGAATTTGAATTTTTATTTAACACCTACTCCCTCCGTCTCAAAATGAGTGTCTTGTTTCTATTTTTTGCAAAAATTAAGAATTACTAAATAATTTAGTGTGTTTTCAATATTACTCTCACTTTCCCACCTACATCCCATGTGCATAAGTGATAAGGGTAATATGGGTAAAACAATAATATAATAACATAAAAATATAAACAAAACACTCATTTTGGAACAAATTTTTTTGACAGACAAGACACTCATTTTGGGACGGAATGAGTATTTAGTTTAGAGTTTTTTAGTATTCATTTTTGTTTGAAATTAGTATCCTTCACACTATTATATATAGTCTAAACTCTAAAATTTGTAGTCAAATTAAAATAAAATACACCATTCATGAACTCGGTGATCCTTTTAGAATAAAAGTCAATAATAATAATGATAACGAAACCAAATTAAATCAATTATGTACTTTTTAATTCAACAAATGAGAAAAACAAACTGATCAAGTCAAACAAATTTATACTGAAAAGGACGACTTTAAATAAAAATAATAAAATAAAAATCAAACCATAAACCATTTATGGAAAAATGAATATATGAGTAACAAAATTGCAACAAAAACACTCTTGAAAATAATGAATTGTTATGACATAAGAGTTCCCTTAAAAAAAAAAGTTAAACTAAAATAATAAAAATGATATTTTAGTAAAAATAATTAAAAATTTATGTTCTACTTAATGCATGATTTTTATTCAACTACCACTATTTTTTGTTTTCTATTGATAATTAGACTCATTTATATCATTTTCATATTACGAGTTCCACGCACACAAAATGGTCTTCAGAAGAGCTTGTAGATCAAACCTAAGAGATTATATATGACTATCTTAATTAACCTTGGAGTGACTATGAAATCCATGGAAAGTCTAGAGATGCATCGAGGCTCGAAGGGACAGTCTCAAGGTGGCTTCAAAAGTCTTCTTAATGTAAACATGGAAACAAGTGGATAAGTAAAGGTGCGAGAATGCAACTGGCGATCGAATAGTTTTTTTTTTGGAAGAACTTGGGTCAAGTGACCCCCGTTGAACCATGTAGGTCCGCCACTGGAGGTGTCTATGAGGTTTGTTGCTATTGGAGGTGTCTATGAGATCTGTTGCAACAAACTCGCCAACTCACTAAAAACATCAATGGTATTTAGCCGCATTGAAAGGTGGTGTTGCAACGAAATCCCTAGTTAGGCGGTTTTACCGTTCAACACTCAACCCGATTATGAGCCTTGTTGGACAGGGAGCATAGGTTGACTAGATTAAATTGTGAAATTTTGTTTTTAATTGGTATGATACTTATTAGAAACGTTGCCTGATTGTTAGTAAAAAATTTAAAATCTCTTACAACAAAATCGTTTAGTTATATGAATTCAATTAACCCTATAATATTATTCTAACTAAAACCTAAAATAGAAAATCATATGAAATTAATATTGAAGATGAAATTTGCAAATTTGGAAAGGCTACAAGGAAAATTACAAATGTAGAATGAGATCCAAAAAAAAAAAAAAAAGTGTTGGTGGGACTTGGATTGCACGTTGCAGAAATTATAAATGAAGCAACATGGACACTCCTCCATACGCGTCGCACTTTACCATCTCCCACGTTTCTCCACTATTGTCTTCACTAGTTCACTTCACTCACTCACAACAATATTATTTTTGTTTCTTTATTACTCCATCCGTCCTAAAATGAGTGTCTTATTTGTCTAAATTTTTTGTCCAAAAATGAGTATCTTTGTTTCTATTTTTATACTATTATATTAGTGTTCTTTCTATATTACCCTTATCACTTATGCACATAGGCAAATCTGCACATGGGGTGTAGATGGAGAAAGTGAAGATTATATTGGAAACACACTAAATTATCTTGTAGTTCTTAATTTTTTTTAAAAATGAAAACAAAACACTCATTTTGGAACGGAGAGAGTACTATACAATATACTTATACAAAATGTTCTATTTAGCTATTTAACTGTATAATTTATTTTCTTTAAAAAAAAACTATAATATATTTTATTTTGAGTTGATTCAATTTAATATTTTTTTAAACCATAGAGTTTCTGAGCAGTCTTGCACTTTCGCGATAGATACATTTAAATCATTTGACCATAGCTACACTAATGCTCATTCGAGATTTGGTCAGAGTGTTGATGATTTTTCACCTCTCCCTCACAGGTGTGTTGAGTGGAGATCAACCTCAGGAATTCTTCCCGCTCAATCACTCACGCAGCCCCAACGCACCAATTGCGCCACATCTAGTGGGTCACCTTTTTATTTTATTTTTTATTCTAGTTTATTTTTAACATGTCGATGGTTCTAATTTGGTTATTCAATTATATATTATATTGTTTTAAAATAGTTAAATTCGTAACAATGCCGACAAATTAGATTGATGTGACAATTTTTTATTTATTACTTACGAATAAGACGATTTTAAAATAAAAGTGTATAATTTATGGATTTTAAATTGGACAAAATTCATTACATGACGACCTTGTTCTTCAACTGTATAATTTATTACGTCTCTAAGTGAAAGGGACCGAGGAGAAGCCTCTTCGGTGCTCCAAGAGGTCTTCCCACGACCATGTTTCCGAGGTGCAGTGGTTAGTTAGCTATTTTCCCGCAACACTCGACTTTTCTTCTAACACATATCTTATTAATTAAGACATTATTCTATACAATTGTTTTTATATAACATTTGAGACACATCACGTTATTTTATTTAATAAAAAGATTACACGTACACGAATAGATAAAAAATTGAGTGGACAATTATTATCTTGGTACGCCTACTAAGAGGAATAATCAATCCGTCCATGATGAGAAAAGGACTTGTTTTCCAATGGAATTGGAATGAATTTAGAAAAGATTTGAATTTTCAAGAAATTGAATTCACGTATAGAGAGAGCTATCAAATTCAAACCATGTTGCTTCTCAAAATCATATGCCATTAATTAACTAATAAAAACTCGTAACGTGCCGTTTTGTGACGAAACCAAAGTTGGGCTTAAATGGATCCAAGACTTTTCCAAATTTTGACCTTTTGATTTTAACTAATTTTAAATTGACCACCAAACGCTTAGCACAACTTCAATTTGGTGAAGTGCAGTGTATGTAGAAAAAAATAAACAAAATAGTACAATGACTAAAATACGAATTAAAGCATAACAACGGTAGTAAAATCAATCTAATTGTAGTAAATATATTATTGTCAACTATCATATGATGAAAACATAGACTACAACGAGACGTTCACAAGATGAGCCATAAGCAACGGTGAAACTGGTAGAAGAACATAACTAATAAGATCATATCAATATCTGTTTATTTAATACGTAATAATATGAGCAAAAATGATTGAACTACTGCTGATTAAAAAGATCGACGTTCATTCAAATGACAAACTTGTTTAGATAGCAAAAATACTCTCAAACGAAATATTGATATGGTTTCGATAAGCAAGAGAATAATACATCAAATTAGGGCTACCTTAAGTTTTATATACATTAAAGAAAACTTTATAAGGTAGATTGTTCTACTTAGTAGGTCAACCTCGGTAGACCCAGATAAGATATCGGCATATCTCACTTTTATTCTTAACACTCGTGTACTCTAAAAAGTCGAACGTGAAAACTACTAGGTCGACTAATTTGACTTGCATATAAAATGTAAGTTACATCTAAATGCAATCTCATTAAGCTTCTTTGGGTTAGACTACGATATTTTGTGGATCATAGACTTAACATAAGCCCAATTCTATACCATATTGATAAGTTTTTATTAGGCCCAAACCTAGGATCATCTTACATGCTTTGCTAAACCAAACACAACTAAATAGGATCGAATAAAATGAACATAATTTTACTCACTACACAAGCAAAAGAGAGAAAATAACAAAGTTTTTTCTTACGTAAAATACTGATTCATAAACTAAGTTACATGCATGACAAGAAATAAATTTGACAAATTTACACGAATTCACACGTTTTACTCCTAAAAATGAAACTAACCTTAAACTTGAAACTGTCACCACCAATTATAATCTATGATCCAAACAAAATATATATTTAGTTGCATTTAACTATTGATTGCATCACATTACCAAACATTTAGCAAATTACTTAACTCCATCCAAATAGCTTATTGCACATGGTGCACTAAATCACAAATTTAGTTTATTTGCACACTTTCTTAAAATTAGTTGTTGTTCCCAAACTAATGAAAACTTGTTAGCAACAATTATGTACAACTATCTCATAACTTCGATATCATGTTCAAACAAATAAGTTTAATGGTTAGTTATAGAGAAGAATCTTGCTCACGCGAAGAATAAGTTCAATAATAAGGGATGATAATGTATATTTTGTTATAGAGTAAAATGTGTATCAATTGATTAATATAACTTTATATCAGTTGCAACTTAACCATACCTATGAGGTGATGACACCTCATCAAATTTCACTTATACCCACCCAAGTGAATTTGTGGGAGTGGAGCGACTCGTCCGGATCCATAATTTTAAATAAGGTGTCTTCACTTCATTAGTGCAATTGATACAAAGTTAAATCAGTCAGCCCATATTACTATTTGCTATATTAGTGTATGTAAAATACACAAAATCCTGTTTGTTAATGTGTTTTATAGTGTAGGACATGTCCATTCGATTCATTTTTAGGGGAAAATGGGGGACACAAAAGGTGTTTGACATGTGTCCGACAAGTATTGAAAGAGTGTCCAGAGTGTCTAGGCGTCGGATACGTATTCAAACGACGAGAGTGTATGTGTTTCATAAACTATAGATTATGTAATGAACTCAATTGCATTGTTATATATTGAGGACAGGTATAGTCTTATAGATGGGAAGATCATTTCTCCTGGATTACATGTTGAACACATAAAAGAGACCGAACAAAAAAAATTTCTGCCCTAACAGAGTTCTAAATGTGGCCAAGTAACCAAATAGAGTACACAGCCAGAGTTATTACTTGAAGAAATCAGGAAGAAACTATAAAATCTAAGAGTCCGTCAAATTGAAAAGCGCCAAGGGCATCAAATCTGTCACCTCAACGCTGAAACAATGTCTAGGTACGTACCTTCCATTCCCAAACCCAAGGTCGCCATTTTACATTTCTTACACGCCCTTTTTGAGAAACTCTTCAGAAGGAAACTCAAGTGTTGCGCCTGCATGATCTTTAGATGGCTTCACTTCTGCATCAACCAGTAATCATATATATGGTTAACAGGTGCTGTTCTTAAAACTTGCTTGCTCAGTGAAATTCTAGCACATTTTAACTAATAGTGCAACTTGAAAGTTGTAACTTGATGTTAATAATGGAAAAACGGAGATTCTGATGCTGTCACACACACACACACACACACAAAAAAAAGGATTGCTGCCCATCAAGGGTCCAAGTTCTTAACAGAAAAAGTGAAAATATTCCTCAACTACATATGATTTGTCATTTCCGTATCAGGTGGCATCGCCACCCACTAGTAAGGCATGGAAGTTCAAATTATATACAAACACATAACATCATGTTCAATCCTTCTTGTTAAACTTAATCGTGATACTTGGGTTGGGAAATATCTAAGAAACCAACCTGCCTCAAAATGCTTATTATTTCAGTCAATTTAGCTCTATATAACCGCAAAGTTTGACTTACAATGGCACCAGGAAAATAAAGAATGTATCTAACTGCATAATACTTAAACCATCAATTCTATGACTTGATATCTACCCATGATCTTAATTTTAAAAATTAAACCAAAATTAAAAAATCTATCAGTAGTCAATCTCATGGCAACACCCCCATTGAATGTGTCAAACTTCAACCACATCTGCAGCAGTATTATGATACGAAAAGCACTTCAAACTTGCTGATATAGAATCCATAACACCCAATAGCATAGCATCATCAATTATGTATCCTGAGCTACCAGAGATTTAGCGTTAACTGTTATAAGATCAAAAACTACTCTATTGACATGTGAGACATAAAAAGATTGATTTCAATCCACCCTATGTCATTTACCTAAAATATCATTCTTAACAAACTGAATGAAAGGTCGTTCATCCCTGCACTGATACTACACAGTTGCTCAAACCTTTCTTCACATCCTAATATACTACACCAGCTTGTCTCAGCGACCATACAAAGCTTTAGTAAGACACTGTATATGTCGACCAGCCATTAGATATAGATTGCAGATAACTCACTAGCAATTTGTTGTCCCGTGCCTAGTCTTTCTCACATTCTACTGAATTGAATGGTTATAGAATACTGGAGTAATCCTACGCGAGGCTTTGGCTTTAGAGTAAGGCAGTCATATGAGAGAGAGGCCTAGTTTGACGACAGAAGTTCATAGCATTCCCTTCTCTACTTTGTTTCTTTGATGCTAAGAGTGCACCTACCTATCTTTCTCATAAATTTCTGACTACCCATAACCTAAGAAAAAGACTATGGAGGAAGGATGGTCCACAGAATCCAATTTAGGGAATAGAGAAAAAGTGGTAGCAGCTACATCACAATAGAAGCCTAAGGTAAGAGCAAACACAAAGGAAAATCACCTGATATGAACCCTTTCCATGCATAATCAATCTGTATACAGTGTACTAAGAAATGTCTGGCATCGTCACGGCACCACCACCATTAGTATTTGTTCACTTAAAGTAAAGGTACTCTAGACTTCCCGGGTTTGAGTAACAAGGGTTGGGATGTTCTCTCTTCGCCCAGGGTATATGATTCAGTGGATTTTAATTGCTGAGAACAACAAGACTTGCAACTAAATCACAAAACTTCCTATTTTATGTAATGAGAAAAAAGAATTTCTGCCAAAGAGTAATGGGCTTAGACAGCCGAGCACATCACAATATAACACTCATATCCACCCCTAATGAATTTGTGGGCGTGGAGCACCGGCCCGAATCCATTTCCTTTGTGCTTTGGCTGAGTCTCTTCACTAAACCCGTAATGTAATCAATACCCTAATGCTTAAATTTCCAGCTCGAACATTCGGTTCATTCGAACATAGACTAAATAAAAACTCTCTATAGCCACGAATCTTGTACAAACCAATTCAAACACCCCAAAAAAAGAGCTTTTGTGAGCTAGACATTATACCAAACAGTTGGTGTGCATAACATAACAGTAAGAGAAAGAAGCAAAATGAAAACAGTGAGGAAATATACCATATCCGCCACGTTCGTTGAGTTTAGCCTGGACGATCATGTTGGAGATGAAATGGGAGGCCTCGCGAGCTTCTTCGAGGAGTCTCTGAATCTCAGTATCGGAGGAGACGTGACGATTCTCCTCGAACTTGCTCCTGATTTCGGCGGCGGACGATTTGAGCATCAAGCCGTCACCTTGAAAAGATTTGCGGGTCGCTCTCAGCAGAGCTCGGTAAGCGCACAAAGCTTCTTCTCTTCCTCGGACCATTCTGAATCTTCGATCTCTCTCTCTGTTTCTCTCACTTTCTTCGCATACGATTCGATGAAACGAAGCCAACAATGTTTTGTTTATGTAGCTGGATCGCTCAACGGCGCTAGCAAGAGACATTAAATAAACGACGCCGTATCATTGTGCCTCCTATCCTAAATAAATACTGCAATACATTTTTTGTTGCATAATTACGAGATTAGAGTTTACAATTTGGAGAAAGTATAATCGAACTAAATTGACCAAATTTTAGGTTAAATCGGATTTATGTATGATAAATACCGATTGGATCGTATAAGACCATCTGAAACGTCACCTTGTATACTAAAAATTCGTGTATGATACAAAATTTGAATTATCACTTGTATAATGTAATTGCAATCATCAATATAACAGTCATTGATGTAATCCACCTAAGTTCTTTTATCAAAACTGTAATTGATCTATTTTTAATTTAATTTCCGTCGAAATTTAAGATATGATTCAAGATCTTAGATTTCAATAAGTTTAATGTTTAGCTAAACCTAAAAATCTAGAATTTAAATTTGTTGTTGAGTCAAATGCAATAGGTGACTTCAATCCATGTGTACACACCCAGAAATGAACTCACCATTTTATATTTTTCTAAACATTTTATTTGTATTTAAAATGCATTGTTTCAAATTCCAAATTCCAATCAAACCCCATGGAGCCAATTAGAGGTGATAGGTGTTTCTAGTTCTTGTTGATGCACGTTATTATAGAAGTAGAAATGAAAGAACATCAAGGAGATAGAGCAAATTCATTTTTATAGAATTCCAGTAAAATTTGTAACCTTAATTTACAATGAAACCTTCACTCACATTATCTGCAAAAAAGCCGCGGCAAGAGGTGTTCTTGGCACGTCGTCTTTGCAAGGAAACCAGTTATTTCAACACACAAACTACTCCAGAGTCAGCTTTCAGTTAGAGTGTGTTTTCATTTTCCTTCCCCAGTCCGATCTTCAAGCCTGTTACTTCATTACGTCAACCATTCTACAGTCATTTTTCTTGCGCCTGTATCTATAGTGACCTTTCTGATCCGAGAATGTGTTTTCCCCAACCATCTCCATCTTTGAATCTGCACCTTATCAGTAGTAAGAAAATGAAAACAATTTAGTATCATCTTTATGAAGTTCAACAAACCAAAAGAACGATGTTACATAATAAACATGTAGCAACCATGTCTCATCCTTTCATGTGTAAGCATAAAAACTAAACGCAAACAGTGCAAAATTCAGGAGCATTATGAGGTTTTCAAAGCTTTTGAGTTACCGAAGAAGATTAGGAGAATAACCTAACACAGAATTCAGGTAGGTTACACCCTATCCACCCAACAAAACACACAACATTTGAGGATAGATGAGTCTAAATAGGAACCTATACACAAGATACTTTGCAACTGCAAGTCATTACCCACATCAACATAGCCTTATTAACCCCTTATATCGTACTTAAGTTTAGCAACCGGGAACAAGTAAGGAGGCAGAACATCATCCTTATTGACTCACAAATTAGAAAACACATGTAAAAGGGTGATCTTTTATAGGCCTAAAAGATAGTAAGAACTTGATCCTGCACTTGAACCCCTCTCTCGGGAGACTCTCAAGTTATCATATCCACTCATCTCTCCCATTATGCGATTCACTTTGTTAAGTAAGAGCTTCATCCTGCCCTTGAACTCCTCCCTCAGGAAACTCTCAAGTTATCATATCCACTCATCTCTCCAATTATGAGATTCACTTAGTTAATTAACCTCTTTACTTTCCCACGAGCAACTAAAATCCAATTACCCACATGTTCCTATACCAGTTTGCTTTCTTTCTTCCCCGAAGTCATACTTGTCATGCCTTTCCTTCAGATTATGTTAAGAGCCAAGGTCCAAAGGGGCAAGTCCTAACAAACTTCGGTTCTTGCCAACTATCTCAAACGGTTGCTCAAGTCAAAAGGTGTAGAGCCACAAAACATCAATGATTGTAACTTTCCGACACATGCTTGATAAAAGCTACAAGGCCTGACACTAATGTGATTGCCCATTCCACACCAAAGCTCACTACT
Source organism: Pelargonium cotyledonis (assembly GCA_036897625.1). Lineage (NCBI taxonomy): Eukaryota > Viridiplantae > Streptophyta > Magnoliopsida > Geraniales > Geraniaceae > Pelargonium > Pelargonium cotyledonis. Next base: position 3,795 of record JAYMTA010002016.1, on the reverse strand, counting down.
AAAGCTCAAACTTTTAGTTAATAATCAGCAAAACAACTATAATTGTGTCAACCAATTTCAAGCAATTGAATCTTAAACCATAAAAAATCAAAATTGAAGCAAATATAGTAAATATTCAAGATCATGAAGCACAGAATGTACCTCCAAATTGCTCGCCCCAGAACATTAGCCGTGAATCATCTTCCTCCTCATCGAACTCATCGCCATAACCAAGCTCTGCATCTCCTCTATACCCTGGTTCGCTACCGTATCCAGATTCATTTCCCTGAGCATCAACACCACCATGGTGCCCAAACCCAACGCCCGAATTCTCTTTCTCTCCACTGCCTCCTCCTCCTCCTCCTTCTCTATCCCTTCTCGAATTCTTAGCTTCACTCACGTCCGAAGCCCAATTCGTGTCCCCATTCCCGAACAGCTCGCCGCTCGAATCGGTCCCAACAGCCACCGGAAAATCCGAGCAGGTCCCGTACGCCGCCGACGCGCCCACCGAGCAGCACCTCCGGGTGCCGCTCCGATCGCTGCTCCTCCCGGACACCGATCGGGACCCGCGGCGCCTTCGCTTGCGGATGAGGCGGAAGCTGCCCCTCTTGGGCTTGTCGTCGTCGAAGAGGCTGAGCCTGGACATGTCGAGGGCGGCGTCGATGGAGAAGGAGGTGGCGCGATCAGAGAGGCAAGGGCGCTTGGTTTGGAGAGAGGAGTAAGGGTTTTTGTTGGAATCGGAGGGCGTGGGAGGATGGAACTGGAAGGGCCTCCATGAATGGAGCTGGAATGTGCAGGACTCGATTGAGTGTCGCGACGAATCTAGGGCTTTCTGTTGCTTATGCTGCTGCTGATGATTCTGAGACACGGGTTTTTTTAGATTTTGATTCCTCTGCGTAAACGAATCGAACATAGTTGGTTCGATGAAGACGAAGATGAAGATTCGGCAGCTCTGAATGGTTATTGCAGCAACAATTTCTCTTTTTTTGTTGTTGTTGTTTTGTTGTGAAGTTGAGAGCTTTGTGGTTACAGAGCAAGTAGCGAACGAGCTGGTCTGAGCTGAGAAAGAAGGAAAGGAATTGGGAAAGCGATGAAGACAGAAACTAGAAATCCCGATTTGGGCCGAACACGTTGAGCTCTCAGATTTCTCTGACAATGTTGTATTTATCCGCGGGAACTGTGGAGTGAGTTTTCATATATTGGGGGTTTATTGAGCATTTATATCGCTATTTTTATATTACTTTTATGTTATAAAAATGTACTTTTTAATTACATTTTCACCCCTAGTTGATATTCGTGTCTCGGGACACTAGTTATATGATTTTATAAAAATGTGTACTTAGTAAAAAATTAGCTGGACATAAATCATTAAAATAGATTAGGAGAACATGATTTGTAAGGGGGTGGTTTTATCCTAGTCATTAGTTTAACTAGAATGCATCCTGTGCGATGCACGATACACGGGTAGTAAAAACTTTTAATGAAAATAATATTACTCTTATATAATTTCTTATATTCTATTCGAAATTTGATTTTTTCTTTTTGAAACTATGAAAATAATATTACTCTTATAAATTTTTACCAAATATTCTTATTTTTCAATAATATTACTTTATATTCTTGTAATCAATTGTACATCAAAGCATGGATCAAGCAGCAGCAAAATATGCAGATATGATATATGTACGTGTTACCACTCACCAGCTTTCTTTTAACTGTCTATAGCTGTCCATTTGTGGTTTATTTAGTGATCATTTCATGTGTTATATTCTCTCTCAAATTGATCAATATTGCTTGAGTTTTTGTTCACTTTATTTTTCTCCTTGTCACAATATTTCTACGCAGCACTACACTATGAAAATTGGAGGCCGAAATAATTTATACACTAAAATCATGTTTTGAAATTATAATGGTTTCATTGTATATTATACTTGTTTTGTTATGCAGAAAACCCCAAATTTAGACAATTATTTGTTGTCCCAAAATTCTATGCAATGGGTTTATATAGTTCGTAGTACAATATCTTAAGTTTCATCACATTATACATTATACTGTCAAGTCTAAATGTGTTTATATGATCTATATATATATGTATATGTGTGTGTGTGTTGACTATATATGACAATGATTGGTTCTTGCACTTCATATGTAAGACATGGTTCCAATTCTTGTTGTAACATGAGCATAATATTACTCTTATAAACTTTTACCTAATTGAAGGTTCAAATAATTATTTTATACTTTATTCACTTGGATTTAAAAACTTATTCTCTTAGAAGAAAGCAAAAACAAAAAAAATAGAAGATACAAATTGTCATATAAAGATTTCATGTCCCACATTGGAAAAATATGAAAAACATGGAGTTGATATCTAGTATATAAAGTTGTGAAATGTCCCACATCGGAAATGTGAATAAACCATTAAGAGAGAAACTTCTGTATAATGAATACATTTCCACTGTACTTCTAATGTGTAATAGTGATTGCTATAAACAATTGCTATTAGCTATTGTTATTAGCTATTGAGTAAATTTTTTGTAACTTATGGTATATGAAAAGACATTTCATGAGAGAGCTTCAAATTGCTCAACTTGATGAGGTGACAACTTCTAGTGCACTCTCACCAAGTTTAACATATATATATGTAAATTTTCAAATTAGCTACCAAATCAGATGACATATTCGGTGGAGGCAAGGGACGGTCGACAAAGTCCTCCATGTGGTCGCCTGAAATTTAATGTGTAACTGATGTTAGTTGTCCATGTTCCTTAGGATGTGAGAGAGAATTCTAGTACTTTCATCTTGACTATTTTAGTTTATGAGGATGATCCTAATGTGTTCAGTTTGATTATTCAAGAAGTTTTAGTTATTGCTGCTCAATTTGATAGTATTAGTTTGTTGTTTGCAAATTGGCCTGCGAACCGTGTAAATGACGAATTATTTTGGCATCAGAGAAATAAACAATAAATTATATATACTAATTTATACACTCGTTGGGTGCATGAGTAATTTAGACGAGTTTAATTATTATAAATTATTTTTTTAACAAACTCATTAAATTAATTAAGAATTTTGTGTATAAAATCAAAATAATTTAGGCTCAATCGGACAAATGCTGCACTGAGGTGATCACGCTAGACTAGCAGTGCTGGTCCCCGGGTCATCCTGGTCGACGGTAGTATGCAGGTCTGGGTTCGTTTTACGGCAGGTGCCCTCTAGTTATGGTTTTATTTTTTATGCATTTTTAAATTATGTTTTCTGTCTTTTATTTTGAACTGGTGGGTGTTTGGTTGTATGTGGGTGATTAGTGGTGTTTTTTACCTAACAAACCAGGGTGTGGTTTGTATTATTGCCAAATTCGAGGACCAAAATCCTCACATAGATAGGCTTGCGGAGGTTGAAAATGGGCAATTGCCTGACGTCGGTTTTGTACTTGATCTATAATTGAGTCTGTATTGGACCTTCGGACTGGGCTTGAGATATGATTAATATATCTTTTGGATATTTCACTAAAAAAAATCAAAATAGTTGTAATAATTGTATTTATTTAAAATTCTAAAATTAAACTTTTTATTATAACTTCAATTTCTTATCAATGACATTTTCTTTACCTTATATTGTACGTTAGTGTTAATTTTATAATTATATTATGTGCTAAAACAAAAAAATTAATAACGTGACGCTCTAAGTGCTTGTTTGGTAACACTTCTTAGAAGCTAGAAGTGGCTTCTAACAACTTTTAAAAGCTATGATTGTTTGCTAATAAAAGTAAAGAGAAGTGCTTTTAAATCAAAATATAAAAAAATATAATTCAAA
>JAYMTA010002015.1:0-17841 GCA_036897625.1 Pelargonium cotyledonis | reverse complement strand
CTATGACTAACTTTACACAAACACAAGAAAATGAACTTTCTCATTGACTTTGTCACTTTCTCTCGTAGAATCAGGGTACCAAACGATACCGTAATGTTTTCTTCTTTGATTACTGGTAAACAATTCGTTAATGTCATCCAGTTATAGTTGTAATTTGAAACATCAATTCGCGCGTTTAAAATTATACTGTTTACCGTCATTTTACAAAAGAGAACGTGTGTTGAGTAGACCATTGCAATGAGTTAAAATTCTCATATGGAGTAAGAGCAAGTAAATTAAATTTAGCAATGTAATTCACAATTGTGTGTGGCTGTGTCTTTATACCTTAATTCTAAGGGTATTTATTATTTATCGAAGAAGTTCTACAACTGTGGTTGGTGGAGAATGGCGTGGAGTATGTTAGATATGAAAATTTAGGGTTGGGTCGGGTCAGACATACCTAATCTGACACTTAAAATTTTCGGGTTGGTTAGACTTAAAATTTTAGGCATAAAAAATACTCCATTCGTTTCAAAATTAGTGTCTTGTTTTTATTTTTATGTTATTATATTAGTATTTTTCTCATATTACTCTTATCACTTATGCACATGGGCAAATCTACACATAAGTTGCACATAGGATGTAAGTGGAGAAAGTGAGGTTATATTGAAAACACACTAAATTATCTTGTAATTCTTAAATTTTACAAAAAATAGAGACAAAACACTCATTTTGGAACGGATAGAGTATTAAAATACGTAAGTTTTAATGTGATGAATTTAACTCGACCAACTTCGAATTGAGTTAGGTTCACGCTAGTATCCGCAAGTTCGAGTTTTAATTGAACATTGAATTTTGACATAAATCGCTTGTATAAACTGCAAGTTCCATGGATGGACAGTAAACCTGGTCGCATGAACCATTAATGAGGTTGTGCTAATTTGGGTCTAAATGGATCCAACTAAGTTGAATTGGGCTGAAATGGACTGGTTGGGTTGTGATTGAGATGATTGCGCCGGCGCAATCTTGGCCGTTCACTAGAGAGACCGTTGACTGATTACAACAGGTGGTGACCCACTGCTTGCCACGTCATCAACAGCGTCACAACGTGGTTCAGTGCTACGCCGTCTATTCTCGTAGACTGTTACGACACGTGGCGACATCTCGAGCCTTCTATCTCTTTGCATTTCTTTGATTGATATTCTTTATACATCGATTCACCGGACGTGGACGGTGTCGATTGATGTTTGGTTTCATGACTATTATCAAAATTTTTTTTTTTTTTTGGTTGAAATAATTTAAAATCACAAAAAACTTGTTGCGTTTATTTTTTTTTTTAACAAGAAAAAATCCAGAACATTCCATTATTGTAAATTCCTTTCTGTTTCATTAATTTTTTTATTTAAATTATTTCCTTTTTGGGTTTTGATGTTTATTAAAAGTGGGGGCAAAAAGAAAAGAAAGAACCGCTGTTTGGCTACGGTAGCGAAGCGTAAGGATTGAGACAGAACTTGTCAGCGCTAAGATTTTTGTGTTTCCAAACAAGGAAAAGAATAAAAATTCACTTATGAAAAAGAAAATAAAAATTAATAAACAATATTATCTATAGCTCATAGGTGTCAACCTGGATAATATCGTTTGCTCTCAAATCTGGGTACTACTGATTTTTATTCCATCCAATGGTATTTCGATATATAAATAACACTATTTTTTGTATGTATAATGGTGAAAATTTATTTCTTAGGATTAAAAATAAAATAAAATCCTTAATTAGAAAGGAAAAGAAAAGTAGTTGAGTAAATAATTGAATAAATAAATAAAACAAACCGCCTCTCGGTGTTATCTTCTTCCTCACACAAACCATGCAACACTTTCGCTTATATATATATGCTCTTCTCTGTATGCTTCTCTATCTTTTGCGACACTTTTTGTTCTCTAAAAATTTGCATGCTTTGGACATTAATGGCGAAACCAGAATGTTATGTGAGAACCCAGAAGAGAGTAAGCTTCTCGGAGATGGAGATGGAGGCTGCGAGACAGTTGGTTCAGCTGAGCAATGAGGAGGATTCAAGCTGCACCACCACCATTGTTGCAGATCATACACAAGCTCATGATCATCACAATATTATTAAGAAGCAGAAGATTGTTGTTCATGGCGTCGATGCTGATGAGATCCGGCAGAGGAAGAAAAAGTTCAGGTCCATTGATCAAATATACAAAGATCAAGCACCTTTTTTTTATGTGTAGTTTTTTTTTTTTTTTGTAAACTTATTTCTAGTTTTTGTGTGTACATATGTTTTGTATAGACTCCTGTTTTCATGTTGCTACCAGCTTGTTTGGTTGCTGAGAAAGCTAAAGAAAAACATGAAGTTTGTGTGTATATACTGTCTTGACAATGCACGAAGACGTTGCAAAAGTATAGTAAGGCTGTTTCAATCATAAGCTAAATGCAAATAATACATAATCAAAATCGAACTTTGTTGCAGCGAATTAAGATGTTCTGTATATTCATAACACTAGTTATCTTTTTAGCCAGTTATCTAACTATGGATTGAATACAAAATGACATTCACAACTCGGGATATTTGAAGGACTCCTCAATGCTCAAGGTGGAAAACATATTCTGTCAAGCGCTGCAATTTACTTGAATCTAGCTTCTGCTCCGTCACAATAGACTGCTTCTTCACGGTGAGCATTCGGGAAGCAGGGTCCATGGTCCAACCTTGTTGTACAACATCTGCACAATAGGACAGCACCGTCATGTGAAGGAAAAAATACATGAAACTAATGGAACTACCATTTTAGACACAAATATAGCATAACTAATTCACTATATGTATCTCTCGTAATATTCAATTGTTGAACTTTTACATGAAACTATCCCTTTGCAGGTTTCTATCATAATTCACTATATGTATCTAAGTGCTGGTAAAAGTAAAACAAGACACATAATGAACTTATATCCGGAACATCATTGCCAAGCGTGAGAATCAAAAAGCAGCTATTTGTACAACTAAAGCATAGGATATCACATGGTTCATTTCCTTAGACACAATCAACATCGAGATTTGAACTCCACAGCTCAACCTGGACCATGATACACAGCCAATGCAAAAACATGATATGATTAAATGTGCAACATGAACACTCTTAAAGATATTTTTCACATCTACAATCAGTAATTGTGGTTTGATAGACATCTCGTAGTAAGTCATACATCTTGTTTCTATTTTCGAAGCCAGCTTTTAGGTTCTGGTTGTTCCTAGTGTTTTTTATTTGGTGCTGTCTTCATGCTGTATTATCATGCCATAGAACAAGAATTTGTGTTTCAATTGCAGAAACTTCAAACTACACATATTTAGGGCAACAAAGAAAGACTACATGCATTTCTGAATTGCTTGCAGATAGTTGCTATAACTGTTTAAGTTAATTCAGGAAAACAGAAGCTTACAATTTGTAGCATCATCCTCATTCATCCCCAGAAAGAGAGCAGTGTCTTGGATGCTTATTGTTGAATAAGCAGATGACAGCAGCTGAAACATCTTCTTAGTGTAAAGCTCTGCAGAAAAGAAGTACAGAAAACAGTCAGTGCTAGTGTGAAGAAGTTACTGTGTCAAATAAGAACAATAAAAACAGCTTACTATTGTCTTACATGTGAACTTCCCCCCAAAAAAAACCCTTAAATGTATATCAGTATATTACGTAAAATCTTACTAGTAATTAATAAGAATGTATGCACATTCAGTTGCAACATGAAGTAGCTCCGATTCACAAATTATGCCATCTCCATTGAGTTGCAGAGATAATTGTAACAAACCATCCTACATTTCTTCAAATAAGGTACACCAATTGTATAAAAACACCTTTAATATTCTTCAAATAAGGCCAGTTCTAACCTAGAAGTTATACATAACCATTTGAATCTCAAACCATTCAAACACCCATCATTGTATTCACTATGCACTAACCACTCACATTAAGCACAAATTGCATACACCATCCTTTTCGTAGCTTTACTTCTCCAATTACTTAAAGATGCAGATAAGTATAACACAGATTATTAAGCTGCAAATTTTCTAAAACATAGCACAAAGATTCATGTAGTTGACCCCGATTTTGTTTGAAAAATGACTTGGTTGCCACTGCATGAATGCATTCTATATCTACAAATATTTAGTGATTTTGTCTAAAACAAAAAACATGAACTATTAAACTTAAACTTTAAAAGAAATATCAACAAAAGAAACATCAACAAAAGAACAAGTACGAGATCATCTAAACAATATTATCACAAGATGTGAGCATGAAATTACTTGCCTGAAAATGCAGTGACAAAATCTTGAGCTTCTTGGCTCCACTCAAACCCACGAATAGCCTCATGGACACCAGCATAATCCCGTGTCCATAGCCTCTGACCAATTTTCCAAGCAGCAACAATCTCTGGCTGGTTCTCTTTGATCACCACAGGTATTGATTTCCAAAGAAACCTCGCACTGTTTCTGCAAGACAACCAGTCCACACAAGGATGCAACTATAAGTCTAAACCACACTATCTCCATAACACTGAACAACACAAACTCCAAAACCTTTATTTGAGAAACACAGTTCAGTTCACTCCTTAATCCCAAACATCAAGATAACAACTCCATAACTACAAAAATCTCAGGTATAGGTCGTATTTTACATATATCAATAAGTCCCATGAGACCATGTCTCAAAATAAGAGATTCTCATAGTTACAGGCTAAGAAAAAAGAAAGACTTGAATTCATAATTAAATTGAACTACTAGCATACTCCATAACAATAATGTCTGAAAACCGAATAACTATAAATTAAAAAGAACAGTGGTTCTAAAAACCCTAACTACTTATCAATGATAATAAATACAGTAATATCATACATAACTAATTCAGCTCTGCCGGTTAATAAAATTCTACAATTTTACTTCTTTCAACATCTTCCCAAAGTTTCCTGAGAAAACTCAATCATTACTTTCCCACCAACCAAACACTGAATCTGTATTACCAAGCACATTCCAAATCCCATATTCCCAAATCCCAAATCACAAAACACGAAAAACAATTACAAACACAACATAACCAATCACAAGCAATCACAGGTGAAGCTTACATATCGTCAGCGTAAATGTGCCCCAGAAGATGAATCGCGTAGGGCCATTCGTCCTGATAAGCAATGCCCTCTGTAGCAACCTGTTCAACACAAGCAATTGCGCGACACAGCAGCTTAGGTTTTCAGAAACAAAACTGAAGCAAAAGAGGAAGACGAAGAAGGTAGTAATCACCTGAAGCATGAGATTGTCGCAGAGATCGGCGACCTTTCCGTACGATTTGGATGCCATGGCGTCTCTAAGAGCTGTGAAATCCATCGCCTGTTTGTTTGCTTCTTCAGTTCTGCTATTTTCTTCATTGCTCAGCAATTCATGTGTATATGTAAAGAAGAAAAGGCTTATGGGCCTTGCTTTTTTAATGGGCTTTAAAATGGGCCCACTTCTGTTTTGTTCTGGCCCAGTTTAAAGCCCATGAGCAAAACAGAGGGTTACAGAGATGAACCCTAGCTCTCCTATATAAAAACGCTCAGACAGGTCTGGTAGGGTTTGCTGGTGAAAGCTTTGTGAAGAAGACGTCGCAGAGCCATTCCGGAGGTAATTTCTCTACCTCTCTCTCGTGTTTTACGTGTAAGCAAGCATTGTGTCTCTGTTTGTTTTCCGAGAATATGATTGATTCCCGATTTTCATTGCTGTATTCTGTTACTTTTCCTCACTTGCTTTGATCTGTTTAGCAATGGAACGTACTGTTTCGAAACTGTTTCCTCTCCATTTTTATGCTCTGCCTATTGATATCTCTGTAGATGTCAGTTTTTGAAATGAAATTGAGCTATCAGTTTTTCTTTGTTGTAACATTTTTGAATCAGTTTTTGAATGCATGCTGTGATATTGATTTTAACATTATTAGATTCTATGCTACTCGTATTGAAGTTTTGATTTGGTGTAGGATAATTTGAAAGTTCTGATTTCCTTAGATTTGATGACTAAAGTTTAGTATTGGTTAGATGTTTGTTAATGATTTGTAATAATGTGTTCTTTGTAGAGCAGGAGTGAAAAATGTCTCACAGGAAGTTCGAGCATCCCAGGCACGGATCCCTTGGATTTCTGCCAAGGAAGAGAGCTGCTCGTCATAGGGGAAAGGGTATGAATTTTTTTGCTGTTGCTGAATTCACCTGATGCAGTGAACTTGATTGCTTTTGTACATTTACTTTCTATGGAATGGTTTTCCTCAATGATTATTTATTGAAACCATTTCACCGATGAATGTGCAGTAGATAGCTTAAGTAAAGCAATTAACTTGACTGTAAATTATACCTGTCATCTTAAGTTAATTACTGTTTACTAAGACTGATGGAGACTGATGGAATGTGTTGTATCATTGTGTATTAATCAAAACCTGATAGGAAGATGTTAATGTTTGGATTAATTTTCTGTTCAGGATTCAAACTCGATTATTGGAATGATTAATGAAATTCAAAATCTATTATATTTGTATTATGTGACCTTTTGTTCATGAGAATCACATTGGAATGCGAATCACATATCCATATTCATTCCTAATTTTCTAATCCAAACTTTACCAAGATTTTTATATTTGCTATTTGTTGGAAGGTTTCAGCATATCCTTTGGAAATTGCTCTTTTCATGTTGTATTTCTTTTATCTCTATCCCTATATTAATCAATATACTTCTATATGTATAAGCTTTTGATGTGTGTGTGCGTGTGTGTATTTATATTTAAATACTACTGTAGTTACTTTGGTAACTTTGTTCTAAGTTAAAGCCTACTGTAGAAAATTTTAAGTTAGGGTGCTTGCTTTTATTGAGTTTTAACTTTTCTTTTCTATTATTTTTAATCCTTGCAGTGAAGGCTTTTCCTAAAGATGACCCCACCAAGCCATGTCGGTTGACTGCCTTCTTGGGCTACAAAGCTGGTATGACCCACATTGTCAGGGAGGTTGAGAAGCCTGGGTCGAGTAAGTTCCTGATTCCATTATTAGTTATATCAGATTGGGAGTAAGCCATTTCTTGAGGTTTAGGACAATGTCTTGTTTTTTTACTATTTAATATTTATTGCAAAACAAAATTTCTTCCCTTTTTTTATCAGTGACTAGTAACTTTTCCTCTTTCCCACAACTCAGACACTCTGTTGTCTGTCTTGTCAAGTTGCATAGGCATTCACCTTACCAATTTTATCCACTGTCATTGTAACTTATATTGCTTGCTTTACATTGTTTCAAATCATGATATTTTATTTTCATTCTGTTCTTAATTGTTTTTTGTGGCTGCGACAGAGCTTCACAAAAAGGAGGCTTGCGAGGCTGTTACTATTGTTGAAACCCCTCCCATGGTGATTGTTGGAGTTGTGGGATATGTGAAGACTCCACGTGGCCTTCGTTCATTGAACACAGTTTGGGCTCAGCATTTGAGCGAGGAGGTTAGAAGGAGGTTCTACAAGAACTATTGCAAGTCCAAGAAGAAGGCTTTCACCAAGTATTCAAAGAAGCTTGCGACTGAGGAAGGGAAGAAGGATATCAAGGTGCAACTTGAGAAAATGAAGAAGTATGCTTCTGTGATCCGTGTTCTAGCTCACACTCAGGTACAGTTTAAATCTTTTCAAGATTCAAATTTTGATTACTTATATTAAATAGTTCATAATTAATTTGCTTGACATTTGAATCTAATTTTTGCTTACCTTTTCCTCTTACACAGATAAGGAAGATCAAGGGACTGAAGCAGAAGAAGGCACACTTGATGGAGATCCAAGTCAATGGAGGCACTATTGCCCAGAAGGTGGATTTTGCCTACAACTTTTTTGAGAAGCAGGTCCCAATTGATGCTGTTTTCCAGAAAGATGAGATGATTGACATCATTGGTGTCACCAAGGGTAAAGGTTATGAAGGTGTTGTTACTCGTTGGGGTGTTACCCGTCTTCCCCGTAAAACTCACAGGGGTCTTCGTAAGGTTGCTTGTATTGGTGCATGGCATCCTGCTAGGGTCTCCTTCACTGTTGCCCGTGCTGGTCAGAACGGTTACCACCACCGTACTGAAATGAACAAGAAGATTTACAAGCTTGGCAAGGCCGGCCAAGAAACACACAAAGCCATCACTGAATATGACCAGTTAGTGTTCCTTTCTTAACTCAGCTAATTCGTTGACTTCATTTGTTTCACTAAAAATTCTTTCATCCGTTTTTTGCTGTAATTTTGTTATTTGTCTAATACTTTATCTGCTAATAATGTTTCAGAACCGAGAAGGATGTTACCCCAATGGGTGGATTCCCTCACTATGGTGTCGTGAAGGACGATTACCTCTTGATCAAGGGATGCTGTGTTGGTCAAAAAAAAAGGTTTGCCACTCTCCGCCAGTCTCTGCTCAAGCAAACATCTCGTGTTGCACTTGAGGAGATCAAACTGAAGTTCATTGACACCTCCTCGAAGTTCGGACATGGTCGCTTCCAGACCACCCAGGAGAAGCAGAAGTTCTATGGTCTCCTCAAGGCCTAAGTTTCTGGTTTTGCTTTAATGTTATGGAGTTGTTTCCTGTGTCTTAGTTTTGGTTTTGCCGTTATTGGTCCTCTTTGGAACCTTCGAGACTTTACTATTAGTTACTTTCTTACATGTCTTATGGAGTTGAAGAGTTTTGTTTAATGAGATCCAATTTGAAACTGCTTATGGTTTAAGATCTAAATCTCTTTTCTTGTTTTATTACTTGTTAATTTCAATTTCATACTAGTTTTCGTGATAAGTTTTGCACATTTAATCGCACCGAATTGATGCTTTTGGTTTCTATAGTTAAGGAGATGATGGTTTTTACTTTTTAGTTCTGTATGGTTCATATGGTAAAGAACTTGCACATATGATCTAAGTTTGTGAGGGGTCATTCGTTTTCAAAAATAGTTTTAAGAGACCATCTGTTTTAAGAGATAAGTCTGCATATGTAATTACCCCTATTTATAATTTAGGCAGAAGTGAATAATTTATTATAAAAACTCTTTTTATGATGAATGAATTTTATAAATGAGTTTACGAAGTTGATTATCCATCAACAATTTTGAGGTTTGACTCTAGCACATATGTTGGAACAAACTCAATGGCCACTCACTGTAAGATTTTTCATAAAAAAGGAACAGTGATTTTGAAGTCCTACTCGAGCACATATGTTACAACAAACTTAATAGTCACTCATTTTGACATTCTTTTCGCTGAAGAAAAAAAAACATTGATTATGAGATTCAACTTGAGCATATATGTTGTTATGAAGTCAACGGATGGTACTACATGAAAAAAAACATAAGAAACCACTTGTCGACCTCATATTGCCTAATTCATCTAATAATCGAGCTTAAATCTTGCTTGAGTCGAGCTCGAGCTGAATTTTGGTGAACTTTAGCCTAACGGCTTGTTTAAGGCTTAGCTACCTTGCAGCTCTAACTATTAGGCAAGGTGTCATGTTCCATGTTACAATAAAACAAACAACTTCGCCTACCCAATATCTTTCATATTAGCTATATAACTGACTAAGAATAGTACAATACTACAAAATGCAATGCAATCTTGAGACCTACAATACTCATCAATTCCATTATAATCAGCTCTAAATCTTATGTTTGGGACCACAAAAAATCCGAACACCCCAACACAGCTTTAACCATTTCCATGAATGGTGTCTCTGTCATCATCACCCAACTGATGGTCCAAAACCATCCTCACATCAACCATCAACACTACCAATACTGCCATTTATTACAACACACATTTCTGTTCCATGCCAAACACTGAAAAGCACCTACAAACCATCATAAACCACAACTAGCTCAGCTTGTTCTCATTACCAACCAAAACCGACTGCATGAAGTCAAGATACAATTTGACAGTAGCATTTTTGAGGATTTGAGTTTCAATATGCTGAGTCCTGTTAGCAATACATTCTCTGAGGTTTTCAACATATAATCACATTACCAACCACCCTCTATAACGATTACAATAGCAAGAAACTGTTTTTTAAAAAAAGAAAAAGAAATATACCGGCACGTTCATAGTTGGCATCACTCGGTTCACACTTTTTTAACAATTATTCACAAGCAAGTTTGGTGTCGAAGCTGCTCAAGCATATCGCAAAAGCCTGGAATGCAGATAGAGGGTATCGATAATCCATGGTGAAAATATCTTTGCCAACCTTGCCGAACTGCAGGATTATCTTGTCGTGTTCTGGCGGAGGAGGCTGCGAGAGAGTTGGTGCACCAGCAGGTGGCTGCGTGGCGGCAATCAACTGGAAGTTCTTAACAGATGCGACAGTTACTCGCCCACGGAAATTCAGGCACCAGCATTGCAACTGTTCGTGCCATCTAGGGGCCTTGTTTTTGAGAACCAAAGGTCTCATTTTGCCATCCTCGTCATCGAAATGGGATGCACTGATTTCAGAAAACCGTGAGCTGCTGAACTCGACAGAGTGGCCGAGAGACTTCGAGAAGGAGATACTCCGAAATGAGTCCTCAAGGGACCGGGGGAGAAGCTCTGGTTGGCCAGGGACGGTGCCACCTGCATCAAGTGATGACATCGGAATGGAGTGCATGGTGCAGTGCATCCTTCGTGGACCCCTTGTGCCCAGAACATTAAGCTCATACGTGATATGAGCTATGTTGTAGCTGCCACTAGGGACTTTTGGGGACACTTTCTTGGAATAAAATCTTCGACTTGATCGCCCTGGAGGAGGAACATGGGCACTAGTACATGGAGGTTGTGTGTCATATATTATAAATTTTGTGCCAAGGAAATTTGATCTGAAAAAAGGAAAACAGAATCAGTATTGGCAAGACAGAAATACAGATGTACAGAAACATACAAAACATACAGATAAAATATAGTACTAAGAAACAGTCAGTGATTAGGAACGGTTGAACGATGATTAGTCGAAACAGATACATCCATTGTTGAATGTATCCTTTTTTGTTTTCACATACAAAACTTTTCTAAAATGTCTATTTAAAGCAAGATAAGAATGAAAAATAAGTACCTCAGCTTTCCAATATAAGTATTGCTTGATCTCGAAATGTTGTCAGCATCCATTGAGATGACGTACTCTGTACAAGTGGTTCTCCGGGTTCGTTTTGCTGAGAGAAGGAATTTTCCATTCTCAACTAACAAAGCTGAAAAATTGGAAGTTAAAACAAAACACAACAGTACACTGACTCTAAAACAAGGATAAAGTCCAAATACTAAGAGACATTTGATATAATGACATCAACACTGAAGACCAAATAAAAAATTCATGATCCCTAAAATATGTGGCAAAAATGTTCTAAATGTTAAAAGAAAGAGATGCGAAACTTTTGCAAAATAACGTGAAGTCGTGAACATCATTCAAAAGAATAACCCAATGAAACTTAACCAATACTATATCGATGCATACGAACTAGCTCCAAAAGTACAACGTTTCTGGCAGAAACCATCCATTGTCCAATCAAAAAGCACAATAAAATCTATTAGATTGGTTTGACTTTATAGCTAATGAATCAGATTAAACTCATTCTCCGTAATTATTCATAATGGAGCCTAAAGGTACACATCCATGCAGGTATACGATATTACTTATCTTATAGCGTCAATCAAGAAGAACTAAGCCAAACTTGAGTGATATTAATACTTACCAGGACTAAGACAGAGAAAAAGATGGTAGGTTAAGTTAGATTTATCCCTTTTGATGAAGCACTGAATGGTTCCATCACGTGGCCCGGGCTGAAATGTCAAATAAAAAAATAATCAATACTTATTTCCAAAATCATCACTGTATACTCCAATTTTTAAGGAAGACGATATCCCCAAATCATACGGATTACAATAATGGAAGCAAATAGCCAATAGCAAATCTGATAAACATAAACCATACACATAAAACATGTAAAATTGACCTGCTTCAGTGACACAGGAAAAGTAAGCTTGCCGCAAAGCTCAGGACCTTTGACAATGTCTTTACACATCATCCTCCAGGACCGACAAACTGCAGCACACGCAACAACATGCTTTCTTGCAGGCCAGGTACTCTCACTTTCCTCTAGTCTTTTAATCACATCACAAAGTAGTTCTGGGGGAAGACTAGCCCACCGACTGTTCTGAATTACAAGAGGCTGATCATTTACATCATACAAAGAACCCTGCGACTTCCCCCTGTGATGGCTAGTCAGCCTAACATCAAAACTCCGTCTAGATAAGCTCCCAAAACCATCCCTAACATCTCGAACTAAGCTACGAAATGACATTTCACTGGTGGATCACAGAACCAATGGAAGCATGTATCTCTTCTTGAAAATCCTTGCCAAATTATACTCCAATATTTTAATACATGTATGGCTGTCAATAAACAAAACATGCATCATTTTACATACATTCCAGCAGAAAAATATATGGCCTAACGAAACTAAGATCCACGGTTCATCCTTTATTAATGCATTGCATTTTCAGTTTCCATAACAATTTCATAACCCAACTGACAGCTCAAATATCTTGGAACAAAGAAACAATAAACATCTAAAGAGTACATTAATCTCATATACATCATCTAATTTACACCAAAGAGTACCTCATAATTAAGCCATAACAATTAAACTACCTGAGTTAGTACAGCTATCACCTAAAATCCACCTTAAAATGAGCCCTAACATGTTTGTGATGGTTCCAAATAACCTAATTTGTTGGTAATTAGTGCCAAAGGAAATAAATTTCTGGTTTTGATAAATTCCATATGGAGTATTATGCATGCTAAAACTCACCTTTAAATCATTGCAAACAACGACTGAATCACAAATGATAAGAGAAGCTGTAGCTGATTACAGCTCCACAGCTCCATCCCAACCCATTAAAGATCTGCACACTGCAAGGAAGAGAAACAAAATTATTAAAGCCCATGAATTTCTCCAAATCCTCAACAACCCAAGAACCAAAACATCAAGACCTCAACAACCCAGAAGCCAAAACATCAAATCCTCAACAACCCAGAAGCCAAAACAACAAAACCTCAACAACCCTTGATTTTTCTCAGACAATCTCCTGGTAATTCAAAGATTCCATGAAATTACCTCTCCAAGAACACAGATGGGTGAAGATCTGTACCTCAAAAAACACCACAACTGCTGAGACAACAAAATCTAACAGAATCAGATCTGAGCTGAAAAAGAAGGTAAAGTCAGACAGAGATGCAGTACCACCACTCCCCCTCTACTCTTAGGCTCTCCCATCCGGACTCCAAAATTGAATTAAATACAGTTCATGAACCAGAACAGAGGGAAAAAAAAGTTTTCTTTTTTATTTTATTTTTTTTGGTACAGATTTTCTTTTTTATTTATATTTTGGTATAATATAGAGTTTTTATTTTGTTTCACATGAGTCTGTGGCTTGGAAATGGAATTTTGTATATTCTCCACTAGGCTACATGAACCAAACTTACTGCTAGTTTACAAGTGCCCTTTGACTTTTCCTTCGTGTTTTCTGACAAGGCGTATCAATCAAGTTGTTTTTTTTTTTATTATTATTATTTCTTCCTAATTAAGATTATTATTGTTCTTTTCATCTTTATTTTTCATTCATATCAGTTACATTGAATGAAAAATTAATTGCATTTATAATTGTCAAAATTCAACTAAAATTTATTGCCCATCCAAAATAAATATTACTCATCTTCAATCTACTTGCAAAAAAAATATAATTTTGTGTGAATGAGAATTAAATTTCATCAAGCAACAAATGCAGAAAATTTAGGGGGAAAATGTAATATTTTAAAGATACAAAGCATATTTATCATATAAAAAAATTGTGGGGTGTACTCTGCTAGATTCATTTCCAACTCTATTGTATTGATAATCACTAAATTTTGATGGGTCAAACCTAACTTTTTTATTTGTGCAGATAATTTTATTTATATATTGTTATTATCAATTTTGGTCCAATCTGAAGTGTTGAATCAAACATTTTTACCAATTTGGTTCAAATGTGACCATCAATATGGTTGAAATGTTATTGTTGTTCCATGTAGTTTAGAGTCCAATTCCCTATAACATTTGCTTCAAATCAACAAGTCATGGAAGAATTTTACACATTTCATAAACAGAATAGTTGAATTCAACTTTCACTTGGGATTTGTCTAAAACACTGTTTTAAACAACAGTAACAATTACAATTGAAGTTTACATCATCCACAACCACCTCCCTCCCTCCCCTCCCCCAATGACACAAGTAAGAACTGTTCTGAATAGAAATGGAAAATACATAAAAATGGTCGCCATTTTTTTTTATCAAATATGTTACAGAGTAAAAACATAAAAGGAATGCTTAATCACTCTATGCTTGGCTTCAGTTTGGAGTTCATAACCTTTACTCACAAGCCAATTTGGTGTCGAAGCTGCTCAAGCAGATTGCGAAAGCTTGAAATGCAGATAGAGGGTACCGATAATCCATGGTGAAAATGTCTTTCCCGACCTTGCCAAACTGCAGAAGTACCTTATCGTGATCGGGTGGTGGGGGCGGCTGAGATGAAGTAGGAGCACCAGCAGCCGGCTGTGTGGACGCGATCAACTGGAAGTTCTTTACAGATGCAACAGATACTCGCCCACGAAAGTTCAGGCACCAACACTGTAGTTGTTCGTGCCATCTCGGGGACTTGTTTTTGAGAACTAAAGGTCTTTGTTTTCCATATTCATCGTCAAAATGGGATGTGCCAAGTTCAGAAAACCGGGAGCTGCTGAACTCAACGGAGTGGTCGAGAGATTTTGAGTAGGAGATGCTTCGGAATGAGTCCTCGAGGGGTCGGGTAAGAAGTTCAGGTTGGCCAGGGACGGTGCCACCTGCATCAAGCGATGACATGGGGATGGAATGCATGGTGCACTGCATCCTTCGTGGGCCACGTGTACCCAGAACGTTGAGTTCATACATAATATGGGCTATGTTGTAGCTTCCAGTGGGGACTTTTGGGGAGACTTTCTTGGAATAGAACCTACGGCTCGTTCGCCCTGGAGCAGGAACATTAGTACTAGTGTATGGAGGCTGCGTGTCGTATATTAGGAACTTTGTGCCAAGGAAATTTGATCTGAAACAAGAAACAAAATGAACCGTTGGAACAGTTAAATATAGATTCATAATCCAATATAGCAATCAAGTTGTAGTCTGTATTCATTGTACAGAAGCCGTTAGCACCACAAAATCAAAGAGGGACGAGGAGACGAGTGAAATTGAAAAAGGAAACTAGCTGAAAGATATATATAGAAACTATTGATCCTTTCATTCAATGATAGCAACTATTAACTAAGCACCAAAATAATGCAATCAATCTGGATTCAAATTCCTTGCATAATTCTCGATATCAAGCCCGTCCTCTGCACCTTTCTACGACGCCAAGACAAAAATAATGTTTTATCCTTGAATCAAATTTTGCCATATACAGAATCAGATTTTGATGATTTTCATCAAAATAGAAGGTTGATGCATGAATCCAACCCACCATCATGAGGGAAAAGTTTGAGACTGTGTCCTCCAAAATAACTAATTTTACTGTGAAAATATTCCTCACATACATCATTCACGGCCTGAAAGTCACTAAATTTAGAACTATGTTTTGACTTTCGGTTTCGGTTTCTTACCTTATCTTTCCGATATAAGTGCTACTTGATCTTGAAATGTTGTCAGCATCCATAGAGATGACATACTCTGTGGAGGTAGTTCGCCTGGTTCGTTTTGCCGAAAGAAGGAATTTCCCATTTTCAACTAACAGAGCTGAAATTACAAACAGAAGACGGTAAATTCAGACAAGAACAATACTAGACTTCCAAACATATCATTCCATGAAAATTGAAGTGTACATGAAAACATAGGTAAATGCAGTATCCCGAATCTCTATAATGTAGTATTTCAAAATGGCATGAATTGGAAACTAAAATCCCGTATAAAAAGTTCAGTGACTGCGTTTTTGGAATCAAAGGATGTCTATTATATTTGAACAGCAACATAAACCTATTTCAATGGACCAACGTAAGAGAGACATTTGTAACTTCCGTAAGGCTTCACTTGTCTATTTCTTAGTGACACTGGTGTCATCTGTAAGAGGAATAACTGTTCTCGCAGAATGCAAAAGATAGTCCAAAGGTCCAAATAATATCACAAGTGATATTTTTTACAAGCTATAGTGGAATCCATAAAAAATAGATACCATCTCATGCAGAATCATTACACAACTAAATTCCTACGAGCTCTCCAGTCTCTCCAATAGCCAGATATCAATTACTCAAATTTATAAAACCCACTCGTAATATATATTATGCACATACTAGTATGCTACACCCACATTACCAATTTCCGAAACAGGTGAACACAGATCACCAATGAAACAAATATACTTTCAAATAAAGTCAAAATATTCAACAAAAATGTACACATCCAATCAATGTTAACACTTACCAGTGCTTAAGCAAAGAAAAAGGTGGTAAGTTAGGTTAGATTTATCCCTTTTGATGAAGCACTGAATTGTCCCGTCTCGCGGCCCAGGCTGAAATTCAAACGGAGAAGTGTTAGTCTTTGTTTTCCCCAATTCTATACCAATAAAATCCCGAAATTGCAGTGCAAAAACAGCAGACACAATCCAGGCATTTCCAATCAAAGTACCATTCACAGGAACAAAAGAAATTTACCCGAAAAACTTGCAGAATAAAGAAACTGAAAAGACCTACCTGCTTCAGTGACACTGGAAAAGTTAGCCTCCCACAAAACTCTGGACCTTTGACAATATCTTGGCACATAATCCTCCAAGACCGGCAAACTGCAGCACAAGCAACAACATGCTTTCGTGCAGGCCATGTACTCTCACTTTCCTCCAGCCTCTTAATGACGTCGCAAAGTAGTTCCGGGGGAAGACTAGCCCACCGACTGTTCTGAACTAAATCACAAAGCTGATCGCTCACAGCGTGCAAAGAACCATGAGACTTTCCTCTATGATGGCCACTCAACCTTACATCAAAACTTCTTCTAGATAAACTCCCAAGACTATCCCTAACATCTCGAACTATGCTACGGAATGACATTTCAATGGTGGATCACAAAATCAGAAACCTCCTTGACAAAATAAACTCACAATTCATGTACATATATGGCTGCACATCAACATAAAGTGTATCAGTTCTCACATTTTCTTTGTATAAATAAACATCAAAAGATTAGAAAAACAAAAGGTAACAAAAGAGAGAAAGATAAAGAAAAGGAAAAGATGCATGTAGAGAAAAAAGCTGCGTCACAGTTCACATGGGCAATAAAGTGGCCTAAATAGCTCAACTTTTTGCAAGAAACAACCTTTCTGGGTATTGTGACCTTATTTTCAACCACAAAGGTAACCAACTTGGCTAATTCTATAAAAGCAAAATAGAAAATGGCAAAGGAAATAAAAAAATTCCAAAGATCCATCCAACTTAAGTGACAAAGTTCAAAAATGAAAAACATGAAACAATTCAATTACAGAAAACCCAAGACAGTAACAAAATTATTAATACAACCAATAAAAGGAGTTACTTAGTTTGTGGTCATGGTCATGGTTCATAATCACTTTATTTACAGGAATCAAGAACTACACAAAACCCTAATTGACCCTTTAGAGCATCTTCATAGATAAAAAAAAAAAAAAGAAACAAAAGCAAAATATAATGAAATAAGCTTTTCTCATCCAAAATCTCTTACTTCATGCCAAAATCAAAGAACTTTTGTTTTTGCAAAAGCAAGCATTAATGCACTAAAAGATACACACTTGGCTTGAGCTTTGCACATAT
>JAYMTA010002014.1:0-17844 GCA_036897625.1 Pelargonium cotyledonis | reverse complement strand
ATACCTCACATTTTAAAGGGTCCACCGCACAGACACAAGAAGCAGAGGTAAACCATGTGTTTACCTTCTAACGGTGTACCTCACATCTTACATGGTTTATCGTCCAGAAACATAAAAATCAGGGGCAATTTGGGTATGAAAACTCATATAGACATTTTCACTGTTCCCACAGGAGCAACTTATTACTGTGTCTATAGACATTCTTCTCATTATAGACTTACCAAACAAAAAATTCTCCAAAAAATGTCTATAGACATTGAGTAGAGATACCAAACAAGGCCCTAGTATATATCTCTCACTCTTATGCATTAATAGACTAAAGATACCATTCTTTGAGGATTTTATTCTGCACTCGTTTGATCGGAAAGCTAATCGTTTGGCGGATTTTTTTAGCTTATTCGACTTTCAACTCGCCTTCTTCGTCTTTTAATGTTATTATTCACCCGTCTGTGGGTGCTATTTCTATTTTGAACTCGGACTGTAAGAACCTTGTCTTTTGCAGGGAGGATGTTGCCTTTTTCCCTCCCTGATCTCTCTTAATGAAGTTTCCTTTTATAAAAAAAAAAAAGACTAAAGATACCATGATTGACTCACATACACTTAATAAATCCGTCATATACCCATTCATTTTTGTAGACAATTATCAGTAAATCGCCAGACCAGATAATTTGTGTTTCACCGGCCAGTTTCGTGCAAAAGTCGTAATGAGTCTTTATATAGTGGCACTCTAACAATATCTTCACCGCATTTCACTTGCATTGAAATAAGGTTTTCACTTTGTGTATTGATTAAACTACAATGACAATATTACATCGTGTCGACGTTGCAAAATTTGTAAGTTGAATATTCGAAAGGTGATGAATGACCATTGACTTTTTGATGATCGAACATTTGGATTGAACCGATCTATCTTTTCTGCATTATTTGTTGATAATCATGTAAAAAGCTAAGCATTTGGAAGACAACAACAATAAGTGAGACTTCCATTTCCAGAATATATATGCAGGTTGATCACTGATTTCAGCTCTAGTGGCTACAGATATATATTAGTACCTTTACATACCATTTGTTAGTGTGTGCATATTCGAATTCAAGTTGTCAGCTTTAACATTCAATCTTCCGATCAAGCCGTAACGCGCACTATAGCAGATCCTGACATCTTGTACTAAAAACTCGAAACTCAATCCGAAACCCACAATATGCATCCCTTATATATCAAAGAATCGGGTTAAGCTTTTCAACCCGCATATGAACCCAAAACCGAACCGAACCCTAATCCCGAATTGTAAGAAGTCTTACAAGTGAGGGATCACGTGCATCAGTTTGAGCTTTTAGCCGAGTTATGCGGTCGTTGGAGACATGTTTCCTGTATTTGGTGACCCATTTGCACTATAATTGAGTAGGCAAGTCGTGTGGAACCATCCGCCCCATATTGTAATATGGGAGGCACTGTTATTTGCAAGAGATGACACTAAGTTTTTGAGCATTATTGAGGAGCTTTAGCTTCTACTTAAGAGCATTGAATCAATCTGTGTTTGGTTGTTTTGTCCAGGTGTTAGATCTCAAGAGGAGAAGCCCACAAAAAATGATTCCCACTCATGTATTATGGAACCCTAAAAGTGGTGCATGGACCACGTAGAGATCGATCGATGACACAAACATTTAATGTATGTTCCTATATTGTTTTCCAGCTGAACAGAATCATGAAAAAAATGGCACAGAAGTGATGAGAAAAAGAAGAAAACTGAAAACCCTAGCTAGAATGTGGTGTTGTGATATCAGGAACTACTGCAAAAGTTGATATAGTCCATGTAATAGGTAATAGGTTTTGTTGCTTGTCTCGTGAGGGTACGATGTTTTGGTGCAGCGGCGGAGCTAGAATTTTACTAAATAAATGGCACAAAATGACATAGAAGGGAATAGAATCGACGGTATCACTAAGTTTAAGGAAGTTATCAGAAATGCGTACTAGGCCGAGACGCATTTGTTGAAATTATATCAAATTTCACTTGTACATGATCATAGAGTTTTTAAGAGACCAACATGAGCCATTGCATACTATATTAATCGTTTCTATATCATTATAGGTGTGTGTGAGACATTCTATATCACGTTCAAGTTGTATTTGGTACGAAAATAAAATAAAATGCAAGTACGTTGTATTTAATAATGTGCAAAAACCTATATATTACACCATTTTTTAGAGCAAAAATTTGTGTGGTTTGGATATTCCAATGCCATGTTATAAAGTAGGTGAGATGTTAACTTTGAGTTTCTACATGATTCTTTTATCGTCTTCGAGAACAAATTTCATCTATAAAATTAAGGTGATCATGTACAAAAGGTAATATGCAAGAATAGGACTATGGGAGGACTAGTAAAATTCAGAAGAATTTATAAAGCAAAGATCATGTATTGATTGTGAAAAGGAAAGGATGAGAAAAATGAAAGAAACAACCACTTATAATACCTAAGGCTCTCATGAGCTCTTCCAATGCCATTATCTAAAGTTCAAAGGCTCTCATGTGCTCTTCCAATATCTAATGTTTGTCGATTTCATATTCAATGTATGTTTCGCAAAATTTTCACATATATTTTAATGTTTGTCTAAACATACAACGTTATGTTTCAAAGAATGTTAACTCTTATATATTGTTTTTTAACAACCAAATTACATAATGGAAGCACCTAAATGCACAAACAACAATAAGACAACAAAAAGAACTTCTTCGGAGTGATCAACGGTAAGATTTCTATTTGTGCACTTACTTGCTATTCTAGTTCGTTCACTAAATCTTTTTCTTTCATGATTTTAGTTGTTTCTCGTATCTTTGTACGCTTGTTTGTGCAATTAATAAACTTTGTTGGATTATGTTTTTTTTTTCTCCACCTCATTGCAACTAAACCTCCCTCTTGTCATATCCCAATTTCAAGCTTTCTACTGGTCCAACCAACATATTGTGGCCAATATTTTGGCTGACCAATCTATAGTGAAAACTAGTGGTCCAAAGGAGAGGCAGATATGCTAGTGGATCTTCTAGGATGGCATTGATTCCACACCCATTTATACTTTGCTTTAGCATTTTTGATCAATCCACTTCAAACCCTAACCCATCAACCTTATGTTCATCATCACACCCCGACCAGCCCCTCATGGGGATTTTTGAGCCAGGTGACATTGGACCCATTGGTGTTACTGTACATGTAAATGTATACAGTGACACCAATGTTTCTAAAAAAGAGAGTTGAGTTGTCTTAGTGATTGTTAGGTCACAATTTGACCGGTATATCCAATCAACTCGATGATGTCGCGATTTTCAAAATTGACAAATGGCTTTCAGGCTTTAACAATAACCATTGTCACTAGTTCATGATATTATTACTAGATAACCAGCTAGCGTGGAAAAGAAATATCAGTCCGTTTTTCTGTTAAGACTCGGTTATAAAATCACATATTGTGTAGCTTAACTAGTTAATTTTTTTTTTTAAAAATAATAATAATCACGTATAATCATTGTTATCGGTGTTATATATATGTCATGGGTTTCAAAAATGCACAAATGCTTAGATATCATCAATCAGAAAAAAGTTGGTGGATTTATGTGGTGAAATCTGTCCTAAGAATCAAAATACACGAACATATATTTTGTCATCAAGCCAATTTGTTCAAGTGAGTATATGGAAATCATGGAGGTGTTGAAATTAAACAAGTGTTAAAAGTAAAAAAAAAATTAAAATAAAATTACATGAAGAAGAGAGGAAAAAGAAAATGGATGGGCATGTTGGTGGAGGGGACAAATCAGTTGACTTGTTCATATATAATTGATTTGTAATTATGAAAATGTATGATCAAAATATTGACGAAGAGCTAAGAATCATTGCATCACTTTTGCATGTCAATGGGAAGCCCATGCAACATATTATACCAGTGAATAGGTCTATAGTACTGACAACTATTGTGACAAGTGATTTAAGGAATATATTTTTCTCGAAATCTCGGATTTGAGTCTCCTTCAAATGTAGTAAAAAACGTTAATTATGAGTATGTTTTACAATCATTGCAATAGAATGTTATATGTGTCCACATACTAGTAAATTAAGATGATCATAATATTGGAAAAAAACAAGTTACGATAAGCAGGGAGAATTGTAAGTCAAATTACTAGATGTTGTATACATCATTTATAAATAATAAAGTGACTACTAATGTTAATATAACGTGTAAATAATTAGAACACATTCGACTACATATGATATGACACGTCATTCTATTCGATCAAATGATTTAAAATGATGGTGTAATTGGAGTGGGACATTGACACACTCTAGCTAGGTCAAACTCTAGGCGAATATATGACATGATCATTTAGCAAGATGGACCTCAAAATATGCAAATGGATACATATGATGATTCTAAAGTAGCATATGTGTGTATATATATATATAGACCCATTCTTCAATCTGTTTGCTTTTTTTTGGATTTACAGGCTTGTTCACTGTTTCTCAAAGGCTCTTTCTAGGAGAGAATTTATCCCAATAACATATTATCATAGATTTTTATAGTTTCAATGCAAATAGATTATTGAAAGGTCAATGACAAGACACTACACCTTTTAATGAGTACGAAAGCGAAGTGATTAGTTAAATTTCGATTTCAATGAGGTAATTGTAACTTACTGACGCTATAACCTGACCCATTTTTTAACTTAGAACTCTTGCTCTTAGAAGTGACGTTAGATTCATGTACATTTAGTATATTTATGTTAAATGTATATTTTCCCGACCTGAGTATTTTCGAGTTGAGCTTGAGTTGGGTGAATGATTTTGAAGAAAATGCAGGACGGTTTGAGCAAAATCACACATATAACATGCGAAACCTGAACGTAAACCCTGACATGAAACCCGAATTGCCAAGTCTATTTCTGCTTCATCTTCGTTTTTGGGCTTGATATTGCTTTGTTGGGTTTATTTTGGGCTTATATTGTTTCTTCTCCGCATTTGAACCAAACAGGCGTTCAATGCCGAAAAGGCCCCATGGGCCTTTGAAAGCAAACGGCGCCGTTTCTTTCGTCTATCAATCAACCGTAAATCTCGAAAACGACGCCAGTTTCGCTGCGGCTTCTGAAACGGCGGCGTATCGGTCGGTGGGACAGATGCGCTGTCGTTTCCAAGTGGAGCCCTCGCGTCTGGTTTGGTAGCTCTTGCACTCGTGCGCAGCTGCTTTACCGTCCGTTCGTTTTCCAGAATCGAGAAAAAAAAAAAACCATAAACAAACAAACACAGCAAAAAAACAAATATTTTTGTTTCCGATTCTCGACCCCACATTTTGAATTTGAAATTGATTTCAAATCAAATCACTTTTTACTTGGGTTCCAATTCTTTCTCTCTTTGCCGCTCTCTCTCTCTCTCTCTCTCATCCGACAATGGCAACAATTTTTTAAATTATATATATCTTTAATTTCAGAGCTTTTTATTTTTGTTGGTGAAATGGTCTTATCTTTGTGGTTGCGTTTTGTCTCATGCATGGTTGCTCTGTAGTAGCAATGAGTGTTGCTCTGTAGTTCGTTTCATTTCTCAATCAATTTGGAGCTTGAGCTGGAGCTTGTGTGCTTTTCTGATTTCAGGTACTTTCGTTTTCTCTAGTTTTTGCAAGTTTATCTGAGAATTTCTGGGTTTCTTGGGGTTTTTCTTTGTGGGTTTGTGGTCTTTTAGCCTTTTCTTGTCTACCCAGTTGGAGGATTTTTGCTCATTGTATTGGGTTTTTCTGTGGGTGTTGAAATTTGTGATTTTGATGGTGTTTCTTAGAGTTAGTTCAAGAAAGGGCCTCTAGTGGAGACTTGCAATACTTGGTGTTTAGAGTGGTGTGATTGATGATTCTGCTGTTGGGTCTGTTACTTTGAAGGTTTTGTTGATTTCTTTTGATTGTTGTTTGGGGAAAATGATTCTTGTGGAGTTCTTGCTTTGATTGATTCAGTTAATTAATAAACTGATTTTGCTAGATTAAGTGCTTAATTAGCTCTTAAATTCGACTTCTAACTGCTATGTGTGCTTAAGTTTGTTGTCTCGGGTGATTTACTGCTTGAATTGTAGAAGAATTGAATCATTGAGTTAGGCATTTACTGCTTGAATTGTAGTGTGACTATCATGAAAAGCTAAAACTTCCACAGTCTTGCAGTTCTTGATGTTTTGTGAGGCATGAGTGATGACTCTGCATTTAGGTCGGTTACTTGAAGGGTTTGTTAATTTCTTGGCGTCTTTCCTTTTATAGGAGAGAAATCTGCTTATATCTTACTGATTGTTGTTTGGGGAAAATGATTCTTGCGAAGGTCTTGCTGGAATTGATTCAGTTGTTAAGTAAACTGGTTTTGCTAGATTAATTACATAATTAGCTAGTGTTGGCTTGTGAGGAAGGTTCTCTAGTTACACAATCAGTTATTAAGTAAACTGGCTTGTTGGGGTTCTTGTGGGTGGCTGCATGCACCTTGACGGTGTGGATGTGCTGGGCTAGATAGAGTACCTGTGCGGGTGGGACCATGTTGGTGAGTTGCTCGCGTTGCAGGGGTGTGCGTTCCGGGGGTGCGGGCCGGCGTGATTGTTATATGTCAATACTATATCTTTGCTCTTTACATGCATTTTCTTTGCTCTTTTGATGTGCATGACAATACTATTGAATTTTAATTTGTGAATACTTGATAGAACCAATTTTTTTGTGAAGAAGCAGGAAGTGGTAGCCTAAACAATGGATCGGTATGAAGTATTAGAGCAGATTGGGAAGGGTTCATTTGGTTCAGCTCTTCTTGTGAGGCATAAACATGAAAAGAAGAAGTGAGTTTTTCTAATTTTCATATGCTATATGTCTATTCTTTTTTTTTTTTTTTACAACTTGGAAATTGAAATATGTAACCAGTCGATTTAACTCCTATTTAACTTTCAATGCATGATTTCTTTTTATTTTAACTTTCCCTCCCTTTTTAGGTATGTCTTGAAAAAGATCCGCCTTGCTCGCCAGACTGATAGGACCCGCCGATCTGCACACCTTGAGGTTAGCATTTTGTCCTACTTTCTTAAAAATTCAACACAGTTGTGGATATCTTTGTTCCTTTCCATCTGAATGATATCCATTAGACAATATTTACATTTACTTCTCCGAACTTGGAAAGAATCTTTTTGTCTTATTCTAATTCATGACTCTTATTGTGGACAAAATCTCTGCCTTCATCTTAGGTTTTTTCTGACGTTGGGATAACTTTCTAGTGTATGCAAACTTATCATTTTGCATGCAGCGGTTGATATACTTAGTTCTTAGAGAAACTATTCCAATATCGTACCTCACATGATAATTTTAATGTATCACTCTGCAGATGGAGCTTATTTCTAAAGCAAGGAATCCATTTATCGTGGAGTATAAAGATTCTTGGGTAGAAAAGGTTGGCAAATCATCTTCATTTTTAGACCCTTCAATATTTACTTATACCTTGGTCTGACTATGAAGTTTCTTTCACTCTGCATTTGTGTCGTTTAGGGTTTTCCTTCTGTTGAAACATTACAATATAATAATTAATCACTATAAACCGGTGTACTTGGTTTCTTCAACTTCAGGGTTGCTACGTGTGCATTATTATAGGGTATTGTGAAGGAGGAGACATGTACGTTATGTTTCATTTCTTTATTATTACTTGAAATCTTTACTTAGATATATGTATATTTTTGTGTTGTCCTTTCTGATCTTTATGAGCATCACTTGTTATTACAGGTCTGAAGCTATAAAAAAAGCCCACGGCATTCATTTTCCTGAAGAGGTCGTCACTTCAGTAACTTAGCATTTGTTATCTTCTTCACTTGTGTCTACCTTTGACTTTTAAGTCAAATTGTTTTGTTTTTCACACTTGAACCCTAAACTATGTGCAGAAACTTTGCAAGTGGCTGGTTCAACTCCTGATGGCACTTGATTACCTTCATTCTAACCATGTTCTTCATCGTGATGTCAAGGTTAGTGGCATTCCATAGGTGCAATTAGTATAGGTCTTAGCTAACCGAAACATCTGTAGTTATTATGGCACTGATGGTTCTGTTTTCCATGTTGCTATAGTGTTCAAATATATTTTTGACGAAAGATCACGACATTCGCCTAGGTATCTTCCTCTTTTTGACCCTGTAAATTTACTATCCATCAATTCACTTTTGGCATTGTTTCTAGGCCCCCATGTTTTAAATCTTGTCAGGGTCTTAAGTGTACATGATGGCTGCAGGTGATTTTGGTCTTGCTAAAATGCTCACTTCCGATGATCTTGCTTCCTCGGTGAGTATTATTGATGACTATGTTGCTAAATTTGGAGATCTAAGTTCAACTTCTTTGAACAATTTTGTCTGATCCAAATGCAGGTTGTCGGAACCCCGAGTTACATGTGCCCCGAACTCCTTGCTGATATACCTTATGGTTCCAAGTCTGACATATGGTCTTTAGGTAAATTATAAGTTTCTAATTTAATCTATGCTCTATTACATTTCATTATTTGCTGGCTTATACTGCATATTTACAGTAAGGAGTATTTTTCAGGTTGCTGTGTATATGAAATGACTGCTCACAAGCCTGCATTTAAAGCGTTTGTAAGTACATAAACTTGGAAATTACATTGAACCAAGTATTTTAAATTAATTTTTCTATAGAGTTTCTCCATATCAAATTGAGTTCCTGAAAGATGCTAAGAACAGCATAGTGGATGCTTCCATTAGTCTGAGTGACATGCATGATTGATACATAGAGCTGGCAAATTGGGTTTTGGGTAGGGTTTAGATCGAGTTTTTTCAGGTCCAGGCTTAAAAGACTTAACCTAACCCGACCCAGAAGAGGTGCTGGTGGTAAGTTTGTAATGGAAAATGTGTGGATTGAGTGTACTGCCTGACCTTTCATGACAAACTCGACACCAAAACTAATTGGGCCTATTTTGTGTGACCTGAACCTGCATAAATGCAGGCCGGATTTCGGGTGCCCGTGGGTTTGAGTCCAAGCTCTGATTGATACACTACTTGTTTGTTTTTTGTTTTTTGTTTTCTTTTTCTTCTTGGTAAAAAAACTTATTATTTTGTTTGTATCTTCTTTTCTGCGCAGGATATGCAATCCCTGATTAACAAGATAAATAAGTCTATAGTGGCTCCACTTCCAGCCATGTACTCCGGTGCTTTGTGAGTACTCCTCTACCTATTCATGAACAGTAGTATCTCGAGATCTTCAGAAGATCATTGTTTTTCGCTTTCCTTTTCTTTCCAACTAATTAAGTGGATGGGGGAGAACCTTGGTGCAACGGTAATGTTGTTGCCTTGCGACCTTGAGGTCACGGGTTCAAGCATAGTAACGAGGTTAAGGGTGCGTAAGAAAATGCTCCTCCCTAAATGACACAATGGTTGGAGTCTCATGCAATGTCCTTTTTTTTATGATGTTTTTTTCCCTTTAACGGCTCATCGAACCTCTAATTGTTATTTTGTATTTGATCAGCATCTTTCTCCATACATATATCATATGTGGGCTTCTGTTTAACATAATTTTTTTTATCTGATATGTGCTTTGTTTTTATTCCAGTCGCGGGCTTGTCAAAAGCATGCTGCGCAAAAATCCGGAACTCAGGCCAAGTGTATGTCTTATCTTCTTTCCCTAGCTTGCTTTTTTGACTCAATATCGTGCTTCAACTTTTGCTTTCTATGGAGTTAATTCACTGCATCGAATTGTTTTCTCAATTAACCAGGCCGGCGAGTTGCTCAATCACCCACATCTTCAACCCTATGTTCGCATGATTCATCTAAAACTAAATAGCCCTAGACGAAATACTCTCCCGGCCCAATGGTCCGATTCCAACTACATTAAGAAAACTAGATTCATGGAGCCCGAAGCTTTTCCCATTCTTTCAACCCGAGAGAAAAGACTGTCATTCAGCAATGACCGAACCTTGAATCCTAGTATATCTGGAACCGAACAAGACTCTTTGTGTTCTACACAAAGATCACAGGACATTCCAAGTTATTTGAACCAGAAGTTCTCAGAATTATCTGTTAGCAGCATTGATGAATACATTAGTATTGAAAAGTCAGTAGCTACGAAGTATTCGAACACTGCCAGAACTCCAAGATTAACGCCGGCTAAAGTTTCCACTACTCCCAGGAAACAGACCCCACCCTCAAAGATACCCCATATCAGTTCAAAACGTGACTCGGTAAGCATAGTTTCTTCTCTCTTTATGAACTCTATGAAGCTATAATTGGAACAGCATATTATGAACTCTATTCAGTAAAAATGAATGGATATGGATTGTCTTACATCTTCTAACATGGAAAACTCTTAAATTCATTCCCTTATGAGGGATAATTTCATGGATTGTGGAACGCTTTAGTATGCGAAACGAAAACAAAAACGTGAAACGTTAGGAATTTAGGCAATGTTGGAACATTTTTTAGTACATACAAAGAGTGAGAATTTATCTTATGGTCCATATATGTACCTAGGTTTACGCTAGTAAATCATTTGTTGAATGGAACGATGTACCAATTGGAACAACGAAGTTCAAATCAATGTTCCCTGAGTTGGAACGTTTGTTCTGGAACATAAATCGCTATTGAAATAGCAATTTTTAGCAACTTATGGAAAGTTGTTGAACACTTGAACTTGAGTTACTCTTCTAAGACAAGATCGAACTTTGGCTCGATCACTGTGGTTGCTACTAGGATTAAGTACACAACTCACATCTGTTGTATCTGCATAATGTTAAATTTAGCTCGTAATTGAGTAGTTGCTGTAGTTGATTACTTTTATGCTTATGCTACTTTTGCAGCTTCCCGGCCCTCGCACTCCTGCAAACAAATCTTCGCAGCCAACACGAAGAGCATCTCTTCCATTGGCAGCAAATATTGGTCTCCTTCATAGGATGGAGTCTCCAGATGTATCTGTCAATGCCCCAAGAATAGACAAGATGGCCGAGTTTCCCATAGCCTCCTCGGAAAACCACCCCCTCTTTCCCAAAGGCAGAACTTCATCAGCATCCACCGTTGACTGCTCAATCACAAAAGACAAGTGCACAGTCCAAACCCTGGACAAAACCTTTGCAAGGCCAAATGGGAGTGAATGCTCCGAGCATAACCTGACAACAACAGGCGCCTCAAGCCGCTCATCCTCTGATTCGCGACAGCGTAGGTTCGACACCTCGTCGTACCAGCAACGCGCTGAGGCCCTCGAAGGGTTGCTAGAGTTCAGTGCAAGGCTGTTGCAGCAAGAAAGGTTCGAAGAGCTCGGGGTGTTGTTGAAGCCTTTTGGCCCGGAGAAGGTGTCTCCGAGGGAAACAGCTATTTGGCTGACCAAGAGCTTCAAGGAGACTGCATCATAGTGGAAAACCCGAAAAAATGAGTAAGATTGTTACATTGATTGTTCCTCACGATCTTTTCATGTTCCTTACTCCTGTGAATAGGCTCGAAATCTTCGATACATTAGCCGTTTAGAGACTGATAAATAGGATTATTTTTTGTCTTGGTTTTAGCTGTTAAGTGTGATGGTGAGGGTGAGGTTGAGGTTGAGGTTGAGATTGATGGAAAAGAATATGAAATGCTGAGACAATATTAGAGGTAGGATTGGTTTGTTCTTGTTTTTTGCTTACAACATGACACAAGGTTGTGTT
Source organism: Pelargonium cotyledonis (assembly GCA_036897625.1). Lineage (NCBI taxonomy): Eukaryota > Viridiplantae > Streptophyta > Magnoliopsida > Geraniales > Geraniaceae > Pelargonium > Pelargonium cotyledonis. Next base: position 6,187 of record JAYMTA010002014.1, on the reverse strand, counting down.
CGGAATGAGATGAAATTTGGTTGTTACGCTCGAAATGAATAGGCAATCATTTCAATGTTCTATTCTATCTTCGGCATTTGACAACAATAATGGAAGGAATGCTCAAGTTTGATTTTGAGGGGATCTTCGTGTCGTGATCGTGCTACGACACAAATTACTGGCTCTAAATTGAAAAGGCCAAATCTGACTCGAAAGAGTTTCAAATTTGTTTACACGTGTGCAATCTTACCAAACCCAATCTACACTTTACTGAAAGTAAAATCATTCCGAATATAAAATTGATTAGTCTATTTATATGATCCAAACTTGTAAAATGCGGGTTGAGTTTTGATGTCTAACTATTTGAGTTTAAATTTCTTGTTTCTTTTTTTTTTTTGTCCAAATTCATTTCAATTCTAGAATATTCCAAGAATTAAATATAGGTTTTTATTCATTATAAATAATAATAAAATATGATTATCGAGTTTAGAGTTACATTCCAAAGAAAAATCGGTAGCGCGGTTAAGACAGCCAAATTAGCTGGGAATTGCACCCTAATTTTTCCGTTTGGATTCCGAGAAAGTGAGCGAGAAAAAAAATGGAAGCAGAGATTCTACAACTGTTCGAGCTCAGTTACTCTGATCTCAAGCTACTATCGTCTCCAAATGATGATTCTTCGAGATCTCCAGAAGAGCAGCAAAAATTGGACTCACTGAGCAGAACGATAATGGAAACCCTAGGTCCCAACGGCCCTGGTCTTCTCTCCGTCACCGGCGTCCCCAACGCCTCTTCTCTGCGTGCAAGGCTTCTTCCTTTAGCTCGCAGACTCGCTCTTCTCAACGACGATGATCGCAAACGCATTCTCAAGGTATTTGTTCGAATTATCTCAATTCGTTGACTTTGAAATGTAGCGGCTGTGAATTCTGAATATCATGATTCTGATAAATTATTGAGTAATGGAGGTTGCAGTTTGAGCACTGGAAGACTTGAAATCTAGATATTTGCCTCTCTTTTTTGTTGATAATTCTATGTTGCATTGTTTGACTACTATGAGGTTCGCATTTTGGTTAAATTCAAATATGATGATGATGATGATCTAGTCATGATTATAATAATGATTTTTTTTTTTTGAAATAGAAGCCCTGAATTCTTAATATTATGGTTCTGAAAAATTGTTGATCAATGTTAGTGGAGTGGAGGTTGCAGTTTGAGCACATGAGGACTTGAAATCTAGAGATTTGGCTATTTTTTGTTGATGTACTAGAAGGTTCTCATTTTGGTTAAAGTTAAAGATAATGATCTTATGATCTAGACTATGATCACAAACACATTCTCAAGGTATTTGTTGGATTCCTCTTAGTTCTTAGAAATGAAGAACCAGATGAAGAAATTTTCAAATGCAGAGACTCTGAGTTCTGATATTTATGGCTCCAAAAAATTGTTTAGTGATAGTGAAATGTAGGTTGCAGTTTAGGTAATTGAAGGCTCAAAATCTAGAGATTTGGCTAACATTTTTTGTTGATAATTTGATCTCACATTGCTTGATTACTAGAAGGTTCTCATTTTTGTTAAATCCAATGATGAAATTTAAAATTGATCAATATGAATGCAGTTGAAAACTTGAAATCATGATTTGATTGTGGAAGGGTCATGTTATATGATTTCAGTTTAGATATTCGAATCACAATGCGGTGGCTAGAATAAGATGTGTCTTGTTTGATTGCCAAATGTTAGCTTGTTAATTCAAGTTTCGCTCTTCGATTATGATTTCACAATTTTGAATTTATGAGGGTTGAATTATACATGTGTGAAATCTGTTGGGTTTGATTCTTCCTCGTTTCGTGATATGAACATAATTTTTATTCCCATAAGCTATCTGATCAGTCTGCTTTGCTTAATTTGATAAATTGTTAGGAGCACAACTTAGGCAGTGATGTTCCTTTAAAAAACTTGGATAGAATCGTCTCCTCTTTTGCAACACAACTCAGATATTTGCAAGTTTCAGAATTTAGTGTTAATAGGGCAAATCCTGAAGTTGATAAGTCGGGAGACTTTTTGGATGATGGATTCAAGAATCTGGGGGATACTCTTAGGGAGCTAGGTTTTTGCATGATGGAGTTCGGACTATGTCTTGCTCGAGTTTGTGATAGGGCCTTTGGTGGGCAAGAACTAGAACAAAGCTTACTTGAGTCCTGTACAGCTAAAGGCCGTCTTATACACTATCATTCGGCACTAGATAACCTTTCCCTAAAAGAATCTGGAAGAAGAAAACAGTCAAATAAAAAACTGGTTACGGTTAAAAGGGATGAACGTTCTGTGGTAGATGAAAGATCACGACAAGGGCCAAAGTCGGATTATGGCAATGAAGCTAGATTGTGTGGAATTCATTCCAACTTATGGCAGCAGTGGCACTACGATTATGGTATTTTCACTATCTTGACGGCTCCTTTATTTCTTTTGTCGTCTCGTCCTCAAGAAACAGAAGTTATTGATCACTTTTCAAGCTCTTGTGATCGAGAAAGCCCTTACCCGAGTGGGCACAGTTGTCTGCAAATTTTTAATCCCAATAGAAATAATATTCTCTTGGTGAATACCTCTCCTGAAAGTTTCATCATTCAGGTGGGGGAATCGGCTGATGTCCTATCAAAAGGGAAGCTCCGGTCAACCCTTCACTCTGTTTGCAGGCCAGCTAAGTCAGAAAACTTGTGCCGAGAAACTTTTGTTGTGTTCTTGCAACCAGCATGGAGCAAAACTTTCTCTCTCAAAGATTACCCCACGAAAAACTTAATGTTTGGTGGTCAGTGTCGGGATGAAGCTTATGAGGAACATGTAAAGGGACTAACCGACGAAATCCATAAAATAGTTCCGCCACTTTTGTCGCGGTTGAAGGATGGGATGACATTTGCTGAATTCTCCCGGGAAACCACGAAGCAATACTACGGTGGAAGCGGGTTGCAGTCCAATAGATAGACTCTACTATCCCCTCATTTTTTACCGTCGGATACAACATTCTGGTTAGATCTTTATCATTCTTATTTCAACAGTCTCATTTTGATTTTTTTGTTCTTAATACAATTCTCATTCTGTTCAACTTTATAATTATTTTACTTTAGGGAAAAAGTTAGACAAATTCTCATTCTGGTCACATACCACCTATATGCCATACAAATTATTGGAGAGAAAAAGAAGCTAAATCTTACTGACATAATGGAAATTTTAGGAGTTAGTTGTCACGGAAAAAGTATAGAGTTATCTACAAAAGATGCTACGTATAGAGTATTGATCTGCAATTTACCCTTTACTTTATTATTGATTTTAACTTTATACTTACATAATCATCAAATCTGAATCGTAAAAGATATTGAGAACCTAGGATGGACCCCGCTTCGTTAGCTATACTTGACTTTTGCTAACATTTTGTTGTAGCTGCCATAGGGTTTTCCATCTATAGATGATGTGAAGCCGTAACAACCAAAACACATATTTACTGAATTATTGAAGTTATCATCGCATTATTGGTCTAGGACTTCTCTTTTTACCCATAGGGATTCTTTCTAGAGTGGCATGGAGGCCACATTGGAGTTAGGACTCAAAAGAAACTTGGGTAGTTTTTACTTGGATGATATTTGTGACAAATAAATGCTGAACAACTTTTTTAGGGATAGTATAGAAACCAAGGAGACTGAGGTTAGAGACTCCCACATATGTATACCTGGCAATACAGGACGAGGGTTGGACCTAAAAACTCAAAGCGTTCTTGTTTAGAAACTATTTATCAGTTCTAACTTGTCTCGTTAAGTGACGAGACATGTTAGTACCGAAGACAAGTATTCCGCTACTTGATAAATTGCATCGTCATGGACAAGCATTAGTGTAGTTTCTCTATTGAATATTATGCTCTTGTTTGCTCTACACAGAAATGTACTTATGTCCTTTATTGTCATTATAACTCACTCCCACAAAAAAGCTAACTTTGAAAAGTATTTTTTCCCATAACTATAATTTGTATGTCCCTTAAAGAAACTACCTTCTAAAAGTCTGTTTTTCATTATTATTGATGAATTTATATCATGTTGTCACTGACTCCTAAACTAAATGAATGGTTCGAGTCCTATATCATGTCGAAATCATTTATAACTATGATACCATGTTAAATATCCTTTTACCCGACGTTACATTAAATAGAGCACATTAGAGTTGACAATTTGCACTAGAAACAACCACTAAGGGTGGCGCAGTTGGTTAATTCAGCTGTGTGAGTGGAAAGAGGTCTCAGGATCGATCCCCACTTAACACGTTCTTGGTGGTAGTGGTGTAAGAGACCACTTTGGTACGGTAAGGCTACAGTTAAGAGGCAAAGTCTCTATCCTGAACATTATTGGTTACTTGTTCAAGTTTGTATATATTTGTCTTGTAAAGTTTTCTTAGGCCGTTGTAAGAAAGGATTTCGGCACCTTTTTGTATCAAAAAAAAAAATTGCACGAGAAACCCATAACTGCATGAAATCAAGTTGATAAATTTTTGGACTAGGTTTACCATGAAAAGTGTGTTGTAATCAACCCACAAAATTATTAAAGTGAAAATTGCAACGTGTGCCAAATTTGATCCAAAACTCGAATTGTTGATGGTTTTAGAGGGTAGAGTCGAGAACTTGGACCCGAACCCTCTGACATCTGAAAATCGATCCGATCGGACAATTATGCTCATTTTGCACAAAATTTAGAATTTATCCATTCTAATATGATCCGTTTGTCTTTCGGATTGAGTTACTCTTTTTTGTTTGATTCCGATTCGAAATCTGAAATCTCTACCGGAAGACATACATTATTTGAAATTGAGTGGAAAAGGGAGGGAAGATGATTGAGAAACAAAGGGAATAAAAGGGTAGTCTTTAGTTTCTTGGGCAGTGGTCAATCCATTGGACATCCAGAGGTAAGCATCAAAAAAGCCCTAGCAAAAAAGACACAAATCTGATTTCTCTCATCTTGGATTGGCATCTAGTGTTCAACTTTTGGACAGATGAGATGAAAAGAAGGAGATGATGACGTCGTTAGGCACGCCTCTTTTAGCATGTATGAAACTTCCAGAGTCTTTAGGTTGCTCAGAATTTGTCCCCAAAATTGCTCATCCCAATAATTTGTCTTCATTTCTGGTTTTGTCGTTTTGAGGGTATTTTCCCAAACAAATAGTGTGAGATCCACCTTGAGCTTCTTTGACTTGTTTGGTGGATCTCACACTATTTCACCCCCTCCTCTCCCTCTCATTTGATCGTATAAATGTGCATCTGCATTTCGTGTATGTGTCCTTGAAACTTGGTGTAGTTGATTCGTTGATGGGAAAGACACAATTGGCATTACGAACAGTTATTAATGAATTTTCATCCAGATATCGGTGTAAAAGCTAACGTATAACTAGACAATACAGAATGTATAAGCTTTTCTAGCGACTATTTCACCCCTTCCTCTCGTCTCATTTGACATACAAATGGAAGTGGATGGGTGCATTTGCATCTCGTGCGTATGTTTTAGATGAATGATGTAATTTTTGTGACTCAAGATGCAAAAATATGGGTCAAATTTTTGATGTCAAAGTTGTTATGAATTAATTAGTGGTTTGAATATGACCAAGTTGAATGATGAATATTGTGAAATACATGTGAAAATTGATAGAACATACTAATCAATTCTTGTTTCCAAAATTTCAAATGAAGCTAAAAGCTTTTACCATACTTTACGATCAATGTATGTTTATTGGGGATATTCATCATATTCAGTGAAAAAGGCCTAAAAGCTTTCAATTTCCTTGTAAATTGGATCACAAGGTCTTTTCCATGGAAGAAGATGATTCCATTGAAAGATCATTCAATTTCAATGATTCTCATATCCACAAAGTGAGTTTATGGATATTATTAGCTCATCATATTATAATGGGAAAAGGTCTATTTTAGTCATTGACTTATTCAAATTGTGCCGTTTCAATTCCTCACCTTTAAAATGTGCCGCTACAGTCCAAAGGTTAGAAGAAAGTGCCATTTTAGTCCAAAGGTTTTCCAAAACGAGCCTCGTAAGGACATTTCGTTAAAAACGTTAACAGAATCGGTAAAATTACAATTAAAAAATATTTTTATTACATTTAGGGCTGATGTGGTAATGATTTAATAATTTTTTAATACATAATAATAATAATAATAATAAATTTAAAATTATTT
>JAYMTA010002013.1:0-17845 GCA_036897625.1 Pelargonium cotyledonis | reverse complement strand
CACCCGCATCTGGGCCGCCGGTTTCCATACCGACGCCATTTGATGCCTCATCGCATCAAAGTTCACCATGGATTGAGTTAGGAATCGACCCACAAAGCGCCACTTCGGAACCCCATTTTCTCCAAACTCCATTTCCGGAAGCCCTAACTCCACCCCACCTTCATCCATTTCTCGGCTAGCCATCTGACCGCACACAACAATTTCTGACGACACTAAAACTCCACTCGTCTCCCTTGCCACCCCTCGCGTCGTCCCCCACAACAACACCACTGCACACGCCTACGACCACGCTGTCCGTCCGCTGCTTTCTTGCCGCTGCTAGCCACGAACACCGCCACACACGAAACCTGCACACACCGCCGCCACAAGCTGCTCACAAACCCTAAAGCTCACGCACTATAGCGGGATTGACCACAAAAAATTCTCTAGATTGGTAATGGTAAAAGAGTTGGTCAATGTGAGCGAATCTGCAAATAATGAGAATGAGCTGGACCGTTTCAATCCATAGCTCACACTACTATTTTATTTGATTTTCCATTGTTTGTGTCACTTGAAAAAGAAAGAGAGCTCGTTTCCATATTTGCCAAACAAACAATCTCTATATTCCATATTCCATATCCAACGGCTGGTGTATAGAATTTGGGTTCTCCACGCTGCCCAGAACTCTACAACTATAACTCATCATAATTGAGTATTGATAGGTCCTTTTCAATTCCCAAAGGACTCTCTTTTCTCCACAGTCACTTCCATTCATATGAACCCACAGCCTTCGTTTTCGCTCCCACCTGCAAAAATCTCCAAGTGGGTGATCGATTCCGCAAGTGGGTTTTTGAGAATATAGCTCTTCTCTCAATTGGGTGCTCTCTGGAACACAGTTTTGTCGATTACAATGATCAGTGCCAAGGAGTTTTGGACGAAGAAGACACTGATTGGTCTTGGGTTGGGCCAGTTTCTGTCCCTTCTCATCACTTCCACAGGTTTCACATCCTCTGAGCTCGCCAGGAAAGGTCTGTTTTTTTATTTTAATCTTGCAGTTTTGTTGTTGTGTTTCAGGCGCTACATGATATTTGAGTATTGACCCACAATTCCTTGTATAGTTTTGTTGTTGAGACTTGTTATTGTTTATGGAACAGTTCATGAGATTTGTTGATATATATTCATTGATTTACGGTTGTATTCACCAGTTCTTGTAATACTCAACTGGGATAGCCTGCACTTAATTTTGTTAAATACACAGAATGGAAAGAGGAGTTTTTATATTTTATTTTCAAATCTCTTTAAAGAGGGAAGCTTTTCCTGAATTCAGATATATTATACAACTGTTTTGGAGTTTATAGATTTTGACAATTGATTGTATCGTTTGTAGGAATAAATGCGCCAACTTCACAGTCTCTTCTGAACTACATTCTTTTGGCAATTTTCTATGGAAGCATCTTGCTTTATCGAAGGAAACCACTCATGGTTATTTTCTATCTTGCATACTTTTCCTCTTTTCTGATTATCGTCAATGTTGAGTTGCTACAGTTTTAGATGCTTTAGTTCTAGTGATGGAATAATTAGTGAATAGGAAGTGAACATTAACCGAGAATGGCTATAGCATAAAATATGGTTTAGTAGAATAAGATGTTTACCATAAAAAAATGGACAGACTCCTAGATTTGTAAAGCAGCTTCAATGAGGAAGTGATTTTGATTGTTGCTTGGTGGTTGGGGCATCAATTATGTGTCCCTATTCCTTCAGAAGTGTGCCACCTGGTGTAGGTGAAAAGTGAAAGCGATAGGCAATTGGACCATCGTAATATAATTTTGATGGAAAACTTAGATAATTGTGTGTATATATATGTAGTGCATTGACAGTTAACATGAGCAACAAGTGAAAATTCTCTGTGTAGTATCTACTAGTATTCACAGTTTGCTTTCACATGTTTTTTTTTTCCCTCTGTTTTTCTTTACAGATGCATAACACTATCTCATTCTTAAAATAATGCAGGCTAAATGGTATTACTATATACTTCTTGGATTAGTAGATGTAGAGGCCAATTTTCTTGGTGAGATCTCATTGTAAACATAGTTATCTACCTCAACCTAAAATGGGTTGTTTACTTTTCTGCCATTCCATTATTGTTTCATTTACTACTCTTTCTTTCTGTTGAATAAGAGTGCAGTACATAAAATAATTCTTTCATTAAACTTGTAGTTTGATATTTGTCAAACTCTGATGTTGGATCTGTTGAACTATCCAACATTGAGAAAAATGTGAAGCTAATAACCTTTTGGTCATACTAGTTGAACTCTCCACCTATAAATTTAGGCTTTTGGGTTGAAGTAAAGTTTAACATAGTATCACAGATTGTTTAATATTAGGCTTTTGCGGACCGTCTGTGTTCACTGTTAATTCTAGTCTATGTGTATGGCCCATTGTGCTGTCCAGCCTTCATGTGATGAGGGGGAGTGTTGAAGTATCCCACATATGCAAAGTTAATGACCACTGATATACTTGTTCTTGTTGGCCCCTCAGCTTATGAGCTTAGCTTTTGGGATGAAGTTAAGTTCAACAGCATCATCTCATTGGGGATTTGATTAAACTGTCTTAATTGATCAATTTAGTGGGATTTCAATCCTTGACAGTGTTTGGTTGACTGCAACTTTTCATTCTATGAATTAGATTTGATACTTAAAGCTGTTGTATTGTTATATTTTATAGTTCCTGCTTGTGGCTATGTATTATGCGTTTGAAGTTATACACAATTGATTTATGAAGCCAAATCACCTTACTGTAAGTTAGCTAATCCTCATTTTCAAAGTGCAGTGGTGAAGGCCTATCAGTATACTTCCTTAACAAGTGTCATGCTGCTGGATTGTTGGTCAATCCCATCCGTCATGCTCCTTACCTGGTTATTTTTGAAGACGAAGTACAGATTTCGGAAAATAACTGGTGTAGTTGCATGTGTTGTTGGTCTAGTTATGGTTGTTTTCTCCGATGTTCACAGAAGTGACAGATCAGGTCAAATATATTATTTCATTACACTCCATCTTGCATGTAGTTGCAATTCCTTGGCATGTCCATCACTCATGGCATTCTGGCTTCCACCTCATTCATGACCTTTTACATTAATTGGATGGGCTATATTTTTCTTTGAATGGATAGCTAACCGTTTTATGGCTTAATTTTTCTTGCAAAATTACCAATTCAATTTAGTATTGCATATGATGTTATAGCAGGGTTTTGGATGTACTTGGTAGTATCATCTGTATTATGTCACTCAGCTAGTATAACTTTTGATATTTTTCATATTATTATGGCTTGTAGGAGGGACGAATCCTCGTTTAGGGGATTTACTTGTTATAGCTGGGTCTTCGCTTTACGCCATCACTAATGTCAGCGAGGTAAGCTTGTTTCTTGTTTTGATTTTTTTTTTCTTCTCCAAACAGCAGGTGTTGAACCAAAATGAGTTTGACATCGTCATGGCAAACTTGATACACTTCTGCCTAGGTTAATGTTGATTTCAACTGGTTCCCATGCCTTCCCATTTCTTGAAATTCCAGCATTTCCTGTTCATTCTCATCCTATCTTTTCCTTCTGTTTCTCCTATCCTCCTTGGGTTAATCTTAGGAGTTCACTTAACCTATTGTAGTATAATCATGCACATTTAGGGATCTCTATACCCAGACAATGAATGATGATCTAGAGTGGAGGAGATATCATTCAATTTGTTGTATTTGTTTGCTCATCTTCCAAATTAAGAAAGTGGTGTTGATATTATTCTAATTGGCCTCCTACTCCCTACAATAGCCTGCCATTTTATTAGTTTCCAACTTATAATGCCTTTTATTATAACATCTGTTTTTTATTGATAAATTGCATGCATGAAAATACCTGAAAAATCAGATTTTTTTTTTCTTCTGTAAATAGACTGTTGTGTTTGTCTATGTTTTATGCTATAACTGCGTTCTTATCTATATTTTAGTAAGTCAGTATTTACTCTATTTCCTGCAGGAGTTTCTTGTGAAGAATGCTGATAGAGTTGAACTCATGGGTATGTTGGGCCTTTTTGGTGCTGTGATCAGTGCTATCCAAATGTATCCTTGATTTGAGGATAGACTATTTTCTTTTTTGTCTTTTATTAGCTTAAATTAGCCCAACTGTTCTTTGAATGTATTGCATCTCTTCGAATACTGTTGTCTAGGGAAACCAGATCTTTAAACAAGTGCCACTGTGCTCTTATAGTTTATCAATGTGTGGTTTGATGATTTTGATGCTATAATAATTTAAAGAGACCATGCCACTGAATATATGGCTTTTATTACCCTGTCCTATTTACAATTCCATTTTCAGTTTGCATTCCTTGACAACATCTGTAGAAGCATACTCGAGCGTGGTGAGCTCAAATCTATTCACTGGACTGCTGGAGCTGTAAGTTTCTCATCCCTTCTTGTCTGTCTTTGTGCACAATAATTACTACTTTTTTGCAACTTGGAATCTATCAAATAAGCAACATACGTCATGAGGTCAAGGAGAGTGGAAAAGTAGTAGTAATGAATAGTATTTAGGTCATTAAACCTTAGTAATACTCATGGAATAAAAAACTTGGGCAAAGTGAGGGATTGAATATTTGTATTAGCTTCCCAACCAAATGGTAGTTCAACCACTATTTTTTCATATGCATGGGTGACACTAATCAAGCTTCAGTTTGGCCTTTTAATTTTATCATATGTGAAATTTCTAAGTTTTCTTCATATCCACTGAATTTTATACCCGCTTTTGTTATTGGTTTCAGGCTCTCCCCTTTGCTGGGTTCTCGGTGGCTATGTTTCTGTTTTACTCATTAGTTCCTATCTTGCTTAAGGTATGACTTGTAGCTCTGTAGGCTTTGCATGCTTGTTATTTTGTATATAGTTGAAATTTCCAATTATGAAGCACAGTCCTCATAAGAAATGAAGGCCATGAAGTTGGAGTTGAAGAAAAATGGTTGACTGAGCTACGATCTTTGATTACATAGAAATTATAATATAAGACTCTTGTACGATGTTAGTTATCTTAATATTCCTGGGCATATTTTTTTCTTCTGCACTGATAAGGTAATGTTATCTCACAGATTAACGGATCCACAATGCTTAACCTCTCGTTGCTGACATCAGATATGTGGGCTGTCTTGATTCGCATCTTTGCATACCACGAGAAGGTCTGTGAGCTAGCTGTGAATATACATCTATTTTTTCACAGCAAATTTCTGATCCAATAGAATTTGAAATTTGGCTATCTGAATGCTGTTATTTTTACTATAGGTTGATTGGATGTACTTTGTGGCTTTTGCGGCTGTTGCTGTTGGGCTAGTTATCTACTCAGGGTAAGTCTTTTTCACAACTTTCTCCGGCTATTTTTCTCTCTTTGTAGTTGGGGATTCCAGGAAATGTTACATTTGTTGACGTGAGTTTACTCGAGGATTGAGGTCAACATTATGCCTCCAAGTCCATTAGGCTTGCAATTGTATCTAAGTAATGTGGGCATGATTCTTAACTCTGGTACATGATTTTGGATTGTACTAATATTTAGACTTTGTCGAGCACATGAGCTGGTTCGAATCGCAGCACTGCTGCTTGAACCTAGATTCCATAAGTACATCCCAATGGTGTGAAGTGAGACTAGTTTTGCAAATGCAGAATGCGAAACAATCTAGTATCCTATCCTTAACATTACTTTTATTTGATGCATGTGTAATACTGTCTCCTCTAATGCAGGGGTGACAAAGAAGAGGATCAAAACCGTGCTGATGTTGCTGACGAAGACGCAGAGCAAAGCAAGCATTTCGACGAGGAGGCTGGGAGCTCGAAAATGGGCGAAATTAGCAAGGCGTAAAAATGCACAGCATAGCGGCTTCATTGCATGGACTTTAGAGAATGAAAACAAGAACTTGGTGGAAGTTGTTGCGTATTCATGAGTCAGCTCTAGAGATATAGGGAATGGTTCTTGTTACATATTTAGATGCTCCGCAGAGATGTTGAGCATGGCATGGAATGTGCTGCCACTGAAAATACTCTAATTATATCCATTAGTTTTGATTGAATTTGATACAATGTCTATGATACATTAATAATTGCTATTTTTGGAAACTGGGCATGCTGATTGAATTTGCAGAATCCATAAAATTTTGGTTAATTACAAAAGAGGCCATACAACATTTTTTATCATTTCCATCTTTGCTGATTTCCTAATTTCTGAAAGTTCAACAAACAAATGAGAATAACTTGGAAATTAGAAGATGCATCAAAACCCAACTTATAATTGTTATTATTAAAATGACCTGTATTATGGGAAGCTGAATCAATATTCAACAATTTGATGAGTGGGTATTGCAAAAACCACAACTCCCTTGTACAGGATCCAACTAATTTACAAAGATGCTACTACAGTACAACCATCAAAACTAACTTTGAGCCTTTTATGGGAAAAGTAAATAGAGGACCCTTCAGGTTGACTCAAGCCCGAAACTTATTTCGATAAGTGATGCTACTATTCGTACAACTACTGAGAACAAAAAGAAATTAATGTTCCCTACGTCCGTTAGTGACAGTTTTCAGTTTCTTTCGGCGTGCACGTGGGAACAAGAGTTGCTGAATCTGCTTCTCTGCTGCAGCTTCTGAAGTTACCTGCAAATACATCATGTGTGTAGATTGAGAATGTAGCTAGCAATAACGAGTTCATTGGCATGACAGAGTATCGAACTTAGTCTATACATAGCAGCCCCAAAAGGTTATAGAAATGAAATATATAAATGGAAACATGAGGGGGCTACTTGACATGATTAAAGCCTTAATTCAATACCATTCTGCACTTTTTGTTAATATATTTTAACTCTTTTGGGTAGATGAAAATAAATATTAAACAGCATTATTACCCGAACTTTAAAGGGAAATCGATGAGTTCGCATTTCCACCCCAGAGAAAACTCTAACATCTATGCCGAGACTGTCAATACCTATCAAATTAGCTGCCTGTACAGCCAAAGAAGCTGATCAGAAACTCAAGGGTCTGTTCATATGAATAAAAGAAAAACCAAGTATGGCACACCATAAATTTCCCAGAGTAAGAAGTACATTAACAAAACAAAATTTCACTACAAGATTTCATATATATTTATATTAAAAGGCATGTACTTTGCATGTGAGTTGAAAATTGAAAGCGTATCGACAACAGAAATTCAATTCTCTGAAGAAGTTGAATAGCTTTTTCAAACAACATTCTTTTACGGTAAGCAGACAACAACCCCTCTCAATATGATCAAGGCTGAATGCAACCATAGCAACTTGAAGCTTGAGATCTCACTTTTTTTTATCACTTCCTAGACTTGATTAACCCAGTAAAGCCTTAATCCCAACCAGGTGTCAGCTACATGAATACTCTTTTTCCTCCCACTTCTAGCACTCCCCACCCCTCCCAACAAGATTCGAACCCACAACCTGTACTAGAGAACTGTGTGATCCTTGAACCATAGGCTGTTCCCTTGGGGTCTGTTACTTTATCCTTGGATCAAGTCAACCCACCATCTCTGCACTAGGACATTTGTGGTTATTTTGTTCCAAATATGCACATTTTCTTCTCAATTTTGGGACTTAAACATGATTCCTGTAAAATTCAGTATCATAATACCAACTGCTACTGAAAGCTCATTTTCCTTAATCATTTCAACGTTAGACAATGGAATAGTGAAGGACTTGTAATGAACTAGTGACCAATGAAGAAAATATATTGAAGCCTTGCAGTGTTGAACAAGGCATATTCAGATTTGTAAAATTTTGAACACTGGTAAGAATTTTTTTAACGGCATTGATGCTTGTCATCTGCTAAAACAAAAGAGCTAAAATTTATCTTGCATAAAAGGCAGTGGCATATTTACGGGTGCTCGAGTTTCAAACTTTAGATAGAAGAGGACATACAAAAATAGAATTGGGACAGTAAGGTTCCTATGAGTTATGGAGTAGCTTGTCAGGTCAGGTGTTTATGTGCGTTGATAATTACTAAAATAGATGTGTAGAAGTTTTCCATGACAGCTTGTATATGCACATAAAAGAACTATAATTATGACTTATGTGAAATAGGTTTGCTCTGAGTTAGCCATCAAAATCTGCACATTTACTAAGGAATATGCTATGATCAGAAAATGTGTAACGAATGACAGAAGTTGATATAAAAAAGAAAAAAGAAAAGAAAAAAAAAAAGTATCACAAGAAATTGCTAACATTAAGGTGCCCAACAAATGGATTGTAAGGCTCCTACAAATAGGGGACAGGAAACAAGAATTTCATGCAGAAGGACAGAAACAGAGAGGTATACTACACTGAAACTATTTTTACCTCGACATGGAAACCCTTCTTTTTGCAAAGAGCTTTAAGAGCAACATCACAATTAACTCCCTTTTCACTAAATCGCTCAACTATTGCTTGAGTAGAGTGTAGAAGAACATCCGCCTCTGCATCTTGAAAATCTTGTAAACTGATTACAGACTGCATTATTCAGAGAAACGCAGAATTATAATTAAAGTTGACTGAATTTTTTATACAATGATAGTTAGGTCAAAACAGAGGAACAAAGTTAAGCTGTTATTCAAGTAAGAAAAACTGTCATTGTTACTGTTCTAGAAGTAGTGTTTTTGGGACAATTGAAAGACCAATTTAGTTCATCTTCATCTGCACTATATAATTAACAATCACAATTGGTTCGACAAAATCCTTCAATGTTACATCTCGATAAGGAAAAATAATTCAATTTAGTAAATATGACCATGGATAGTGTGATATACGTGCCTGAACACCATACACGGAGAATAGATCTACTCTCATAATCTCCAACCTGTAGAGTGTAGAGCTAAGTTTGTTTCCTTCACTTCTGGAATCAAAGCTCAGAAGTCCACCATCTTAAAAGTTTAAATAAAATAAAATAAGTAAGATGGAAAAATCTTGCAGGTAAGTAAATGATAGATAACGGTAAGAAATAGCAAAATCTTTATCACAATAACCTTTATATTTCACTTACAGTAGAAGGGATGCATTAGCTGGCTATATAATTAGACACCAACAGCTTTCTACAATGTTGAAAGAATCTCAAATCTTAAGAATTCCTCCTCTTCAGGATCCAATAAACTAATGATTGCAACTAAGTACTAACAGCATATAGTTGATATTAAATTGGAAAAGTCATTTATGAGACAGGACGTTCGAATGTCATCTCCTAACATGGTTAAAATATGGGTTCACTTTCTAGGTATTGGCCCAGAAGTCAAGCAGGCCTAAAAATAATTTGGTCTAGTATTTTGGAAAGAAAAAAAAAAATTAAGTGAACCTCCATTGGAATAAAATTCCCTTGAGATGATCTACTGCTATTTAATAGGTGATTATGAAATTAAGATAAACCAACAATGATAACTTTTCTTTCGACAATGTAAACCTGATTTGACATTCTCCATCAGTTCTGCTGGCTTGATTCAGCGAAAGCTAGCCATTCATGTCAATTTGTTTTGAAGATCTCAATATGAAAAGAAAGATACCTTCCAATTCCATGTTGTAGTCATCAATATTTTCACCCCGGAATGGCTTTCTTAAATAAGATTCCTCATCAGCAAAAGCTGGTCTCAGGCATCCCACAATTGAAATGCCATTTGTTGGATGATGCATTTTTCTCTCATATGTCGCATTGACAGCCTTCAAGAAAGCACAAACTCAGTAAATATTCAAGGAAATTTAGCATGATCCATTGATCAGAAAGAAATAACAGTACGACTTCAATTTCAGCAACTTAAGTGCCAAACAGATGGCAAGAAAATAACAAAAACATGTACCGGCAATCAAAATAGTTCAATAGATCTTCAGAAAAGTAAAGTAAGAGAGAAGGCAAGAGATCTAGATATTACAATAATAGCATTAGCCAGTAGAATAAAGAATCATGAGTTTCATTGCTTCTAAACATCTGCCTATTGCTTAAGGAACATGTTCCTCCAGAAAGATAAACCATTTGATCTCTACCATCATCACATATGTTTAGATACAAGCTCCTCCTTCCAGCCAAAGTTGTGTGTGAAGTGTGAATCATGATAAATCAACAAATTAACATAGAACGGAAATGACTAATGCTTATGGGTAAAAGGAATACCGCAGAGCCCTTAAAATTACCTATCAATCTAATTGAAAACTTAGCATAATATGAACTGAATAATGCTGGTATCTACAACTCAATGGAAAGAATAATGGCCTGTCATCAATATATAACTTGTAATAGGCTGCAAGACCAAAACAAACAGAGGTTCTCTGACAGAATTTCTAGGAAGTAAGAACTATGCTACTAAAAAGACAAATTTATCCATGCTCCATAGGCATTCGCATTTCCCATGATAAATGCTACCTAGCCCCTGAGAACATCCCCTTTTTCTAACATATACACGGATACACCACATATTTAGGAAAACAGAATCACTAATCACGTGGTTAGAAGCACCTTCAATACAGCAAGTTTCGTACAATACTATCAACCATGCAGTAATCACCTTTGTCAAGCACTTGGCAAAATAAATTGGATGAATCCAGCCGGAAGTATCTGGCATCCCCCAATCAACTGGAATATCAGACATTTCAGAATCCATAACCTATATAAACAAAAAAGACAGAAAAATCTAAGTATTCCCAAAAATTTTAAAAATAGAAACTAAAAAGGTGACTACCAAATTTATTGTAGAAATTAAAAGTACAGGACTACTAACCTCAAAATAATCATCATCAAACAGAAAATCATCAATACCACCAAGGTCTGAAATATTATATTCACCAACTGTCCTTCTGTTCTCATATGTGGGGATATCCATTCCAATCAAAGCATTCTGAAATGCAATTGAGAATTATTCGTGGCCTTGCAGCTCAGCCTCGAACAACAAAGGGGAAAAAAGATAGATAGAAAGAACAAGGATACAGGAGAGCAGGTAAAAGTGTCCTGATGTCAACATCTACTGATAAGTAGTTAGAAATCAGAATGTTATTTATATCCCTAATATCATCCAATATGTGTGCGTCTGTGTGTGTGTATATGTGTGTGTATATATATATTATAGTTGAATATTGATCAGGAACAACCTTAAAAAAATAATACTGACTAGTATTCTCTAGAACTCAAATAATTTGTATAACCTAGACTTCTCTATAACATAAAATAATTTGTAAAGTGAATGACTTGCTCTCATAGTTTGTATCATCAATGTGTCTGTGCACATTTTTAGTAACACTTTATATCATATATATACAATATTTATTTTTGGAACCACACGTAACCATTACAACAATATTTTAAAATTTTAACGGCCAATTTTGACTGCTCTAGAGGTCATCCTTCTCTTGTGAACTTGTACAAAAGTTCTGTTGAAATCTAAAGAGAAAGGAATTCATTTTACAGCTGTAGAAAGTAAGTAAATCATTGATTTCTTGAAGTTAAAAACTATTATTATTTCAGAAAAGAATACTGGGGAATGGATTAATGTAACTATTATTTTTCAGAAGACGTTCAAGAAAAATATATGTGGATTATCAAGACTAGTGCAGGTTGACTAGCAGACACCAAAAGTAGGACATCTCACTAACACGTTCTCTACCAATAGTTTCTCCATCTCAAAAGGAGTGCAGAATTTTAAAAGAGAGCATATCCTCACCACAGGGTTACTTGCTCCACGGTCTCGTAAGATGTTTTCCCCATCAAGAATTTCAAAAAATATATCTGAAAAAAATATGTATGAGAGTGAAACAACAAGCTTGTTGATATCAACATATGAGACAACCCATGGATATAAAAAACAGAAGAGAGTCAACCTCCAAAATCATCAATAACATATGGAAATTCAGCCCAAGACATTTGTTCATGTGGTTCACAGTGAACCATCCCCGGAAAAACCAGCATAGCACTGCTGTTAGCCTAAGGAAAAAAGAAAACTGTGATAACAAGTACTTACAAATATTAAAACTGAATATCCTTGCACATGCTGCTTATGTTTTCCATACTAAGTGTTTTAATTTCAACAACATGGTCAACTAACTTGTATAGTGGTCTATAAGTTTTTTTTTTTTTTAAAAAAAAACACAATTAACATGCGTACCTCAACAGTTGTTCTGGCAATCTCAGCGGACGTGAGTTTAGTTTCCCGGATCCTGTTAGAACTTTCCAGTTCCTCGAGAGGATGATACCCTTGACTACCAATGTAATTAGATGACTCAGGAAGAGAATCTGAGTAATCTGCTGCAACAGAAACCTTCGAAGGACAACGGTCATGTCTGGTAGACAACCATTGGAATTGTGTTGATCCAAAAGGTGGATTCCTGCATCTAAAACTAACATAAAAAGAAAAGGAATTTTATCAGTAAAACCTAACAGAGCTAAGAAATAAAACAATCAACTTCCACATAAAGATAGCAGTTAAAGAAGATTGAAAATGTGCATGTCTTGAGAAGACTAAGAGAAGAAGAGTTCTCCTAATGACACCTAAACCATTCATACAAAAGAAAAGAAAAATGGATAAATGATACCGATTTTAATGCAATTATTTATTACCTCCCAGTATTGCAAATTTCAGTTCAAGAATCAACTCATGTAATAACAAATTGAGTGGTTACGCTACAAACTCGTAAGCTACAGAAAGGAAAACCAGCCAACTTGAAGATAATTTCTTTTCTTTCTTCAAATAAGCTACAAGGCACCTTATGCTGGAAATATCAAGAACTCTTCGACCATCAAAAGTGGGTTTGACCCAATTGCTTGTGACCCCATGTGATGTCGAGCAACAAACCCCTTCGGAATTACATGAATGGCAATGTTTAGGACCTGAGAGCAGCAAAGCGTTAGAGGAATACTTGATTAGAACACATTATGAAAGTGTCAAACTTTAATATTATGCTATATGCAAGGGTGCCAGCTCCAGTGCAAAATAGGTCAACATCATGAGTTGAGTTTGACTTTTACCCTAATATGTAGTTCAATTTTTCTATCTTCCATCAATATATACTTTTACTCTCCAATAAAAAGTTTCTTCAGTATTTCAAAAAAAAAAAAAGTGTCTTTAGTGTTCCATATTTATATATGTTGAATTCAGCACATATACTGTAGGTATGATTATGGTATTTGCTGTAAGCCTGTAATCTGGGGATTGTGTTGTATAATTAGATTTGGTAGAATGTGTATAACTAGGTGACTGTATTGCTGTGAATATACAAGAAGAATTTCTTTTCATTACATTGTTCTTCTACTATATACAGTTTCATTTGTGGTTTCCAACAAATGATGCACTCTCCTCAATACGCTAGAGTAATGGTATTGCAGTAAAAATGGAAATCTTGATTCCAAAAATTTAGTCCATCTTCACAGCAACTGAATCTGAAATCTACTTTCTTAAGCAAAAGAGCATGTCAATGCAAAACTAATCACACTGTGACTGTCAAGGTAAGACCTTTCTGGGTAAATGGTTCTGAGCATTGCAAGAAAACCAAAATTAAAATTCGCCATAAAGCTAATGTTAACTGCTGAAGGTGCAGCCAATTTTTAGAAAATGGCACTGAAATTCTTCCAAAAAAGATGTTGACCTATATCTACCTCCAGCTGAAAATGACATTTTGTCCTTCACATTCAAAACATCCAAAACACAGCTGAAATAAATCATCTTACATTTGACTATCCTGTAAAAAACTAACACAATTCATGAAAAAGGTCAACATTAAGCTCCCAAGGTGCAACCTTTTCTCAGCAAATGTAACTGAAATTCTTCAAAAACCTAGATGGGTTTCCTCCAAAACACGAAAACAGAAATGGGCAAAAGAAAAAATGGAAAGTCATACATGGGTCTTCTCTCAGCTCACTCGAATCATCAAATCAAAAGTCACGGAAATCGAAATGGAAAAAATCACAAACTCGCAGAGGTAACTCTGTTTATCGATCGTCCTAAACAGAGCGTCATCAATGCTTCCATGCAAGGCATCAAATTGAGAGCATAAATTAGACATTTCGAAAGGACTGATACAAAAAAACAAAAAAGGAAAAAAGAGAATAAGAGGTAGGGAAAAGCGTTGTTACCGAGGGCGAGTGATGAAGCAGCTGCGATCGCCATGAGAGAGAAGAGGAGGATCAGAGGCTGGTATGGGTTTGGATACGGAAGTGAGTGATATTTGCGGAAAATGATTTGGTCATGGAGATCTCTGTTGTCAGGTCAGGTCAGGGCTGTGGCTGTGGCGTTGTTGGTGTTGGAGGCTTCTTTTCTCTCTTTTTGTGTCTTTTATGTTGTCTGCGCATTTCTATTGCTATGGACATGGCTCTCTAATAATGACCCAAGTGCATTTTTGTCTATTGTTCTTTTGGGATATGCCTTTTTGGTTTTGTTTTTTCTTTTTGAAGAATTATAATACCGATATTTTTATATCATACTCAAAACAGTGTTAAATCAGAGAATTTAGTACAACATTACTAATTTACTAGGCCAGATATAGAAGCAGCAACTCGATAGAACATACGAGCTACTACATCGTTGTACCCAAGCACCCCGAGAACCAGTTTCTCCCTAGAAATGTCAATTGTCTCAATCAAAATAGAACCAACTAGAAATAACTTATTCTGAACTAGCAAGCCAATACCTGGCACCCCAGGTCCTAACACGAGACCCGACATGGCTAATCCAGCAGCAAAATCCAATTCCTTATTCGGAGCTTTGGATCTCCTCACCCCTACGGTAAACCCCACTAGTAAAGCAAAAACTAAACTAATAAAATAATAACTAAACTACAACGAACTAATAAAGCATAAATCGAATAAATCCTAACAAACATAACATAACCTAATCAACGACGACCCCGTAACCCATAAACTACCAGTGGAGACGCACATCCGATGCCATGACCTCACTTCATCTCATCGAAAACAAACATCAATGTCGCCGCCCTCTCGTCGTCGCCGTTGTACCGTACACCCCCTGTCTCGCTTGCTCTGTCGCCTTCGATTGCCGCTGAACCGAAACACTTGAAGTCACAGGAACATACACACGCTGCTGTCCACCTTCCTGTCTCACTTGCTCTTCCGCCTTTGATTGCCGCCGAACCGAACCCTAGATGTCGCAAGGACATGCACGCCACCGGCGAGAAGGACCATTTTTTTCTTCAGAAACCCTAATTTCGAAACTTGAAAGAGAATGTGGTTGTTTGTGGTAGTCAATATATTCCTTATAATTAACCTAATAGAGTCTTTTTTTTGTTTGTTTGTTTTGGTTTCAATATGAGGTTTTTGAAGCGGGTTCACGATCAGCACCTTTAAGCCATATCGTACTCACAATAATTCTCATTCAAGCCGGGTAGAACCACGGGTAGCTTTTTGTTTTGTTTGAAGTGTTTGTTTGGTAACTCTATTTCTAAACGACCAGAGTTGGAGGAAGTGGGCGGTTTGATAAAAAAAATGTGTTTGCTAAATAAAAATTGAAAAAATTGTTAACTATGCTTCAAAATTAAAAGAAGTTTGAAGAGACAGTTCGTAAAAAGAGTTTGATAAAATATATGTCCAGAAAATAAAAATTGGAAAAATGTGCAAATGTATGAAACGATGAAAATTGACATTAGACTAAACAACAATTTTTAGTGATAATTCTTTATGAATTGTCGAAAATGCATATAAGTAAAAGTCATGACATCAATCTAAAAAAATTAGGTTGGTCGTAATAATTTTTATTATAATAGTGAATAACGTTTCAATTAGTCAAGTCGACCCAATATTTCGCTCTCATCTTTTTAGAGCTCATTTTGAGTTGCACATGAAACAAACTACTCTAGTGAAAATCGAATAATTAATTATATAGTCACTAAATTTTGCCAAAAACACTCTTCTTGAACTTTCGCATTTATCCCAGTTTGCAACAAGCTTTAAGAGTTTTGCTAAATGTACAAAAATGTTGGTAAAAGAATGAAACATAAATTTTTGTTATTAATGATTTAACTGAATTATAACACTTCATTTGTATAAAATTTGAAGTAAATAACATTTTTATTACTTTTTTTTTTGTCTAAACCATGAGGTTCTGAACGGCCCCGCAAATTCGCGGTTGACACCTTTAAGCCGTAACACCCAGTCTAATTCTTATTCGAGGCGGGTAGGACCACAAGGGCGGCAAAGCTCATCCTACCAAATTTTAACGCAGGTGCATTCCCTGAGACTCGAACTCAAGAGCTCAATTTAAGCTGAAACAACTTTTTATCAGTTGACCCACGCCTTGGTGGTTAACATTTTTATTACTTTGTTACCCATATGAATTGGTCTTCAGAACCATTGAATAACAATTTCCCCCAAAATTTGAGGAAGTCATTAAGAAAAAAGTAATGGTATATGATTAATGTCAGTACACGAACTTTGATCAAATACTCAATTTAGTACACCAAAGCTTAAAGAGACCAATTTGGTACATGAACTTTAAATTTTAATGATACATAGGGTTAAATAGTATTAACTATGTTGTTAACTGATTGTAGATATGGAGTTATAAACAATAATAGTAAATGTCACTTAAACAATGGCTAAAAAGTTGAGGGCCAAATTATAAATTTTCACTAAATTAATAAAATTCACAAAAATGCCACATTTTGTTCTGTTATATATTAAACCCAAAAAAACTCATATCACCGAAGGATCATCGCCTCCATGGAATTAGTAAACATGCTTCAATCCATACTTAGTAGCCAACAAAATAGACCAAGAAAAGGAAAATTAAAATCACATTTAAAGAAAAACATAAAGTCTCACTTAAACTCTCAATCGAACTCCAAAGTTAGATGACAAAATATGAACACTGAAAGGAGATGGTAAATGAGAGAACATGGACCAGTCTGGGGCTAGCTCTAGGTCATTGACGATTTCTAATTTTGCTTTGTTGATTTTGATACAAAGATCATGTGGATTTGTTATTGAATTGAAATTGATCTTTGTTGATATGTTTAGTTTTCACCGATTATGTTTTTGATTTTGGATCATACTATTTTTTTTTTTTGTTAATCTTGTATTGGTTCATAAAATTGGAATATATATATTTTAGTATTGATATGTTTTATTTTTTAATTATGAAATTTCTGGATAGATTATAAAATTTGTGGTCATAGTATGGATATCTAAGGACCTACAAAGGGAAGGAGAAGAGGGGCAATTTTATAAATATTTATTTACATCGAAATTATAAATTTGATCATTGATTTTTTGGTTTAACGATAACATTGACCATATTTATCTGTGTGTATCGAATTGGATTGAAATTGAAAGCCAATGTACTAAACTGGTCTTTTAAAAGTATCATGTAGTAATAACTAAAGTCTGAAAACTCAAAATATTAAAAAGTCTGGAGATTCCTATTAAAAAGTCTGGACCAGTCTGGAGTTCACCAATTTGTCTCTGGGTGTAAACCTTTGAATCTACTTCTATGTAATTAGTATGCACTCTTTTTTAAACCTTAAATTTTCTTTTGGATTCCAATTCACTATGGCTTGTGGGAAAATAAGTTAGACAAAGTTGCCATGGAAAAGATAACTTTGATCTTGGATGAACATAATGTAGATACCATATGATGATGTCCCGAGCATTGCAGCCTAACTTTGATCTTGGATGAACATGATATTCATGTAAACTAATGTGCCATAGACATGTCATATGTATTACGAGTATATTTTATACCTTTTAACTTGCAAACTATAATTTCTCTGGTTTAATCGACGATATGATCTCTAAGATGGTCTTTAATTAACCACTAAGGATAGCGCAGTTGGTTAATCCAGTTGTGTGAGTGGAAGGAGGGCACAAGATCAATTCTCAAT
>JAYMTA010002012.1:0-17853 GCA_036897625.1 Pelargonium cotyledonis | reverse complement strand
TTCTGTGTAATATTTTACCCCACAAGTTGCTTTCTCGACGGAGCACGGAGCAATGATCGCAAGTTTTTCTTCTTTTATCTTTTAGTTAAAGTTGGACATTAGTCAAAGTTAACATATTAAATCAAAACTTTTTGTTCTAATGTTTTTAGCATAAAGTTAATTGTTTAATAGAGACGGCAATTTGTATTTTAGTTATGATATTTATTCGGTTTTGAATTATTGAATTGTAATATCAACTCGATTAAAGAAATGTATTAAATAATATCATTTTCAGGAGCCTAAACAAAAAATTTAATAGGTTTATCTATATATTAAGCTTCGTTGTGTGTTAGTACCAATTTCTATGTTTCAATACCATCCATTTTGGTCCATTCAATATTTTGGATTTTTTATTAAAAAAAATTATTTATTGTTTTCCAATGCATAGATGTTGTGCATTTTATATGTTGCTTAGTTTTGTATTTTACACATGTTTATTTATTTTGAAGAACTAGAATTTCTTTCGAAAATTATTTTCCGACCTTCGTGTCTAGTAAACAATACATCAAAAAGATTGTCCGAAAGATATTGCACAAATAAGAGCATAAAATAATTGTTTTTGGCAAACATTTTGAAAAGATGTGGGAGTATTTTATCATCATGTATGTTTGTGTTTCTTCCACCAAAAATGTGTAATGATAAACAATATTGGTGACTTCACAATCACATTGCTTTTTCTACAATTCCCTTTTGCCAACAACACTACATGGTCCTCTCTTTCTATATATGTGTGTAATATATAGCTTTCATGGAAAGAAACAAGACCATGTGGTTCATGATGAGGATGATTTTCAAGCCAAGTGCACATCACTTTCCCATTGACATTCCAAAATGAAGCTCCAATTTCAGCACCAGTCATTACCCATTACTTGCTATGAAACATACAAATGTAAGCTTATCATACTTCTCATTCATGTTTCAAAGAAAAGAACGACACAATTTTGGCTATGGTTGTTCATCTGGACCGGACCGGATTAAAATACCCACCACTCGGACCGGCTGCATACTGGACCAAAAACTGGCACCAAGACGGGTTTGACCCGATTGACTCAGTCCAAATCTGGGCTCATCTGGTTTAGCCCGGACCGAACCGATTCTAAATCTAGCAGACCGAATCGGCGCCAGACCGAACTTGTCCAATACGGGTCTGGGTATGGTCGGGTCGGTCTGGGTTTTCGTGTCTTTACAAAATATGAACATCCCTAATTTTGACCTTTTATATGGTCTGTGCAAGTTGACCCATATCAAATAACTAATAATTGGTGTACTTAATCATTTGAACGGTCGATATTTTAGAGTATACAAATATTGAGGATAAAAGTGAGGCTGACTGGTCACTTTGTTTATTGACAGCAGGTCGACCTAATCGATTAGAACTGTCTACCCTTAGAGTAAAAACATTTACTCCCTCCGTCCCAAAATGAGTATCTTGTTTCAATTTCATTTTTGTCTCAAAATGAGTGTCTTGTTTCCTTTTCTAGTAAGTTAGTTATTCATAAATTGTCAATAATACCCTTATAAAAAGCTAGTTAGAATATCTCACCACATGATCATAAAGATACAATAGTAAACATACCACAATAACTAACTTCTTAATTTTTTCAAAATAGAAAGGAGGACACTCATTTTGGGACGGAGGGAGTATATAGAAACTCGAAGTCGACCCCAATTGAATAAGGGGATCAACCATAATGCACATTCTAATGTGATGTTTTTGTTTACAAACTGCTCAAAATCCAAACAATAAGACAAATTTGGATTGAAAGGGAAAGTGGCCCTATAGATCTCCGAATATCTTTCTATGTCTATCCAAAATTGATAACTTTTGAGAATTGTCAATTCAGTTTCTATTTATTAGAGATTTTTCAACACAACCAATTTGATTAATTGGATAATTATAGTTTCAAGTATTTCATAGATTCAAAAAAGTGTTAATGTGGTTCCGGTAGTGCATGAAAAGTTACAAATTCATATTATCCAGTATTAAAGTTTGTGAGAATTACTAATAAATTGACATACAAAGCTAGATCATTCTAAATTCGACTTGTTTTTGGATTCATTATGCTTAGGATGTGGACCATATCAATTTTCATGTTTTATGCATAAAATGTGCCTGACATACCAAATTTGATTTGATCCAAAATGTCATGAGATAAAATTGACTGAAAGTTTATCAAATCGGATTGGATTAAAGACATCATATTTTGAGTGTTTATAGATTCAAGTCTAAACTGTCGGCTCTAGTCCTGTTACTCTTGCATGAAGATTGTGTTTGTTAAACAAATTCCTTCAAGTTGTTTGGCAAAACTTCTAATCATAGAGTTAGAGGCTGAGTCTCAGCAATGACTACGTGAGTTTGACACGTTATGAATACACTTCAAATAAATTTGTGGACATGAAGCATTGTTCAAATCCAAATCGAACATGTCTTGTTTGAATTTTACTCATCAACCCTTTTCCCAATGCTGCTTGCTCTCTTTCCCAAATATGCACGTGAATACTCCTATCTTAGAACAATTAAAATTCTTGACGAACATTTGGAAATGTTCGTTTCGAACTCGTTTAATCCACCTAACTCTTTTAGTTAAAAGAGCCATAAACAGATCACGTAACCCAATTATTGACCCATCCATCTAAAGATAGAAATGTAATTTTCAAACACATTTCCTGAAAAATAACTGTGACCTTGATAATTAACACCTAAACAATCTGTAACCAACAAATAGACACTCAAATCAATAGAATGAATTCAAAATCAAATTACAACAAAATAAATAACAATCATCAAATTACATTTTTTAGCCTCAAAATCAAAATATACAAACAAATATGAAATTCTCTACTATCATTTTTAAGCCTATGTAGACATACCAAACAATCAAATAGGTAGTTTTTGAGTCTCACTTGATTCATGCATATGATACTAAAGTATTTTATGATTCACAATCTTCATACTTTACTACTTATAATTGAGACCAAGTAGTTGTTTTATTGTTTTGATCAAAACTATCTTTTCAAGTACAAACACTGAAAGTTTGTTAGAACTCTTCCTGCTAATAGTGTTACAAAGGAAACAAGCCTCTCCATTTCACAATATGTAATACCAAAACATAACAAAACCAACTATGCCACTTAGTATACAAAGTCTGTCTAACCTGCTTTCATTCCGCATCTTCTCCTCTTTCAACTCGCTTTGCACTTTCGAGTACAAGTGACAAGACTCGAGAACTTCACTATAGTTCTTGCTCCGCCGGCAACTGAGCGCCTCCTTGAGAATAAGCAAACTGTTTCTTCCATTCACATGCGCGCCTTCCATGTCTTCCAGCTGCATGCTCAGCTCGGTCAACTTCAGAGTTGTTTGGAACCCCTCTCCCTCGGTGTGGATCACTCTGAACTTCATGTTATGTATGCATTTCACGACTTGACATGGAAGAATATCTTTTGCAGGAAGAACGGATCCAAAGCGTATCACAAAGTCCTTCTCTGTTGGCCAGTGCCTTTGCCCTCCGAGAGGGCTCCAGCTAGCCAGATTAGCAGCTTGCTTTATTTTTTTGTTCACGACAATCCAACTAAGTCGCAAGTCATCACGAAGCTCCCGCCATAACTTCCCATCTTTTCTTTCTCTTTCCATTGATGAAATTGGTGGTAGACCGTCGGAAACTGAAAGAGTCACTTCTTCACCTTCATGGTCCTCATCTCTAGCTGAATAGGTAAGTAGATCAATCCGAAATGGACAGTTGTGAAACCAACCATTGACACCATCTGCGTTAGGAATGCCCCATTGGACCTTTGAGCAGATAATTTCATCTTTATACCTGATATCCACAATAGAAACAAAATCTGATGCTGAAATACTTTCGTATTCGTCTATGTCACCGTAATATTCCGCCTCAGTCCATTCTTCTGGATACTCGAGATATTCTTTCCAGTGTGTCTCTGTAACTTCCTTGTTCACAATAAGCGGAAAGCAATATGCATAGAACTTTCTGAATCCACCTAACGACAGTATTAAACTTTTGACATCTTCCCTGTTTGTTGAAGGCCACATGGAAGAACATGCATTTTCCCACAATTTCTCTTCTTTTGATATAGAAAAGAATGCTGCACAAGCACAAGATGCACTAGCCAATGTTGGGCCATCAAGGCGCCTCAATATGTCATAAAAAATATCGCTGCTCAAAGATCCCATACTCTTCACACGTAGAATTGACATTTCCATCGAGCTTTGATTATCTGAGAAACAAAACAGAAAAATATGAAGTTATGTGCAAAGAGAAAAATGTTTATTGAGACAGTGCTCCCTCCATAATCACAGAATGCAAATATAAACATCACATACTTTTCAAGAAAAGTGTCTTTCTTCTAATCATACATCAGCGTCATATACATCCCAATTCCGGCCACGGTCCAAATGCGGGCCGGGCCAAAACACACAAACAGTCACGCGTCGTATTTTGTTATCAGCACTACCCTTTCCCACTAAGTAGCGAGACATGTTAGAATTGACGAAAAGTTGTCCGATAAAAACATGTGCGTTGTTTGGCCCGACACGTTTAGGCCCGCAGCCTGCATACATACAGGTGAGCACACTGCACATATGCCACTGAGACCCATGTAATTCCTAGAATTCCAGAGCCTGCTAAGTGCTAACCAGTCACTAGAGCTAGAAGTCAATTATCTACAATATACAACCTCTCCATCTAAAGATGGGATTGATAAAACACCCATCTGATCATTAAATTACAAAAATGCTTATCATAGCTATGTCAATATCAAAGCACACGTTACTTAACTGCCCAATCACTATATTAGCATCTACAAAGTGTAACTTTCAAAAGATACCTTCACAATAACCAACACCCAGATATTTTAAAAAAATAACGATAGAGAAAACAACTGCACATATGCTACAGCTACATATTTGCATGTTAGAGCTAGGAAGGAAATTTGTGACTTAAGAGTGCACGTTCGCATTACACGCAGAGTTTTTGTTTCCTACAAGCGATCTCTAAACAGCCCATGGATCCATAAATAGTAGAGGAGCACGAATTTTTTAAGAGCACAAAATTTTCTCTGTAATAATGAAATCAAATCTAAACTATATAGACAAGTTATAACAAGTAACTTCAAAACTAATTAATCCCTGTGAACATGTGTTGAAATTCAATAGATACTAACTAACTTCTTGTAGGGATACTATTGGTAATTCATGCATTACTACCTTCCTAAAAAGAAAATAACACATTCATTTTGGGACAAAAGAGCAATGGAAATATACATTCATTTTGAGACAGGAGTGCATAGAAAATCAAATCACCCACACTTGAAAGCTTTAGCAACATCAAATAATCGAGTACCAGCAGCAAGATTCATCAGAAACATACAATAAGGAGATAAGTATGTGGAATTTTATCACCAAATCAAGATGCACAAGTTTCTATAAACTGAACATGAAATGTCTCAATACAAACAAACACAACGAGAATATACACTAATCATACCACACAACTTATATTTAGAGCTTTCTGCACAAGGAGATATTTGTTAAAACGAAAACACCAATACCAACGCCAGTACCAATTTAATCACAAAACATTGTTCACAATAGATAGTGAAAACAATCATCTCCTTAAGTTAAAGGGTACCGCCCATTTCAGCAAATTTAGTTTGAGGACACCCTATAAAGAAACAATTTAACTCATCCCCAAGACAAATTCCTCAAAGACACCAACAGAAATTATATATTAATCGAAAGAGACTTGAAAATTCTCAACCCTAGATACAATCATATACAATCCTGCAAACAGATGCATCAATTCAAGTTCATGAGGGTTATGTTTCAAGGGTTAAAACTTACAATTACAAACAAGCAAGACAACAAACAATCATCCCAATAAAACCCAGAAACAAGCTATTTCAGGGGAAATTCAACAAGAAATTTCCGATTACCACAAACAAAACCAATCAAACAGCAAAACCCAATAACCAAAAGAGAAGGAAAGCGACGAACCTCATATATGAGCTCCCATCATATCATATACGAAAACGAACAAGGAACCCAGAAAAGTCGAGAAAGACAAAAGAAAAAAAGGAACTTTTTTTGAAGGAATTGAAGAGAACCCAGATAAGGGGAGAGAGATCCGATAAAGAGACGACCGGGTTTAAGAGGTAGGTCGCTTTCGTCTGGTTTTTTGGAAGGTCTCTGGGTGCTGCGAAATGTCTCTCTGTGCAACACCTGTGAGCTCTTTTGGATATATAGATACTACGCACCACACAATTCTCTCACTCCACATTAATACATTGCTTTTCTATTAAACAGCAAGAATTGTAAAAAATTGTTTTCATAAATGAAGTGTCGCACAAATTTATTGGGCGTATAGATAGAATTAAATAAGATGAAGAAGAAAAAAAAAAGACATGTTTTATTTATTTATATTATATTTGATGTATTGTTTTAGATATTTAATCTTGAGAATAATGTATTGTTAAGTGAAAATTCATATTTATATCAAGATAGCTATTTTGTGCGCGTGAGAATAATTGTATACACCGAAAATTTGAATAAAATAATATTCTTTTGCAATTGAAAGAATATTTATACTCACAAATCATAATCAAATGGTTGACGACCTCATCACGTAGTTGTTTGATGATGTTTATGAATCACACAAAGGGTTTCTCATTTGTTATTTTTTTGGGCATCTAGTTGGTTTTGGGCTTCCACTTACCCATTTAGGCGCATCGGATGTCGTTTCATGTCTTGGGGAGTGTTCTACTATTGTACTCGATCAAGGTCGTCGTGTCCCTTGGCAAAGCAGGCCTGGCCCCCTTTACCTTAAAGGCGCATGACAGGCCTAACCGCTGCGGACACGGCACTGCCTCAACCCCACGATTGATGTGTCATGAAAATTATGGCTACACACGCTTGTGCTAGTGATGGAGTAAATGTCTTGCACATACACAACCTTCTACAAAATATTGGCTAACTCGACAGTGACATTGTTAAGGCACAAATTCGTCGTACTCATACACTACACTACTTCTGAATATTAGCGTCGGTCAAGCTGGTATACACACAGGAAAGATTCATTTGAAATCAAAACTTTGCAAGCTAGAAGCAAGCAATAATAGAGAAACTTTCAGGAAGTAAACACCGAAAAGTGAAACAAAAGGCCTAACAACAGGGGCATCCCCTAATAGCTTTTCCCTGCTCGTTGGAGATTTGTCAGTATCGTCAACTAGCCATCTTGATTAGGGCCGCACGATGGTTTCATTCTTGCCCCTGGCAGTCACAAGTTTGACTGCAAGAAGAACCCCTAAAGGTATGATGTGCCTGCAATTGCAAAGAACAAAGACAATCAGAGCAAATAGTCCAAGTGCAAACACAAATGTCACAAGTTGTAAAGTCTCAATCTCAAACAACACTAGAGCTTTTGCTTCTAGGGATGACTAGGAGCACTTAAATTCTGCATGCTCGGTGAGATATCGCATATATTCCTTCCTTGTTCCGTCACAAAGATGGTAAGCTTCTCATTTTGACAAAATCAGGGGTAAGCGGGACAAGATAAGGTTCAAGAACTAGAGTATCCCTATCACATATATCATAGTGAGGAGTGAAGACGGTTGAGGTAGTTTGGCATCCAGTTAGAACTTTGGAATTAGTCTTTCAATTCAAACATTGATGCTTGCATCTAGTCAAGTGATAGAAGTCATAAACCACCAATATGAGGGTTCGGGAAAGATTTAGGAAACCCTTATACAACAACAATAGAACTATTTCTCCAACAATGTTGAGGACGATTACATGAATGGCGTAGCAAAACTCTTTGGGATCATCAGTTCTTATTCTACTCCTCGACTTCATCATATCTAATGTTATCCCCTCTGCAAAGCCAAGTGTTCTCATTTTTTCCTATTGCCATTACCCAACACCAACAGGGTAAGACCGGGAAATGAGTTCTGCTATCCTACTACCCTACTAAAACCGAGCTCAAATCGCACATCTACGAGAGGGATTATACTTTCACTACAAATACTAAACCCTAATTCACTTGAGTAATGAGCTACCCCAAGTCTTTTCAAAACCTTCCCAAATTAGTCTAAAAGGAAAGGAGCCATAAGCATTGGTGTTGCACACAAAATCCATGAAACCAATCACTCAGTGTAAACCATCCACCCATCAAAATTCCTCAATATTAACCATAATTCCAGTTCCAAACACTAATATAGCAGAAATAACCTAAATAAATAATAACTGTCCAGGTACCAAATTGCAACAGTACAGACAAAATTATAAAAATATTACTTTTTTACACAGGTGAGTACTGGAGGCAACTCGGGTTGAGGCTGCAACTCCGGCGCCGGCACCAGATTCGGTTCCGGGAGGTCGCCTTCGGGTTCGTCGGGGAAAGTTAGGTGGGTGATGATGAAGTCGTCAAGCTTTGGGTAAAACTCCCTCACCGTATCGATGGCCAACCAACCAATTACACCCAAAGCCACCGCCATCGCCATTTTTACAGGAATCAGGAAATGTGAAAAAACTAGCCTTAGCCAATTACCAGCTTAGGCTTCAGCGGAGAAGACGATGTCTTTGAGCTCGCATGGCCTTTAAGCTCCTATTTACAATCACTTATCTAATTAGTGGGGACAATTAAACCAATACGAGTTGAGCCAAGCAGTTTAAATCGTGAGATGTTTCGCGTTCGAGACTCCTATCGACCATATGCGGTGAGATTTATGTTGTGTAGCTCAATTTATATATAAAAAATAAAAATAAGAGAGATGTGGGTAGTGAGCTTCAGGATTTAGATTTTACATTGTGGGTAGTGAGCTTCAGGATTTAGATTTTACATTGAAAATATACGGGTTCTACACATTTTCGTTCGTAGGTATAATTTATTGAAAAGATTAGTAAAATTCCCAATAATCACTTGTATTAACCTGAATCTCTTGCGGGTCAGGTTCGAGTTAAACCTTTCCAACCTGAAAGGCAGAAACCGTGGCTACCCGACTCCTCATAACGACATCACTATATACACCGGAACATGCTTGCTAGTGTGTAATATAGGTACTTATGGGTAACATTTTAGTAAATTATATAGCAACCAGACTAACTTGAGTGATGTGGAAAATACAAGTGAATTACTAACATCTTCATGAAATAATCCCGAGGATCGATCAAATTAAAACACTCTGGGAGAAGGGTAAAATTGAAGATCAAATAACAAGACGTCTCATTTCAAGTCCATATGACCACCCTGATAAACTCTCCTACAACACAGATCATGTTTACAAAACAAAAAATTGTAATCAGTGCAAATGATTTAACGGCCTCGTCCACGTCCGCGCCCACGTCCCCTGCCCCGACCTCGTCCAGCAGGCCTCCCTGATTCAGAAAAGCATGATAAAGATTAGAAAAACGCGATATATATGAAACTATGAATTGAAACACTACGAGATATTGGCAAATACCAGCAACTGGCTTCTTGGGCTTGACCCTCGGTGTCTCTTCAACCAGCAATGTCTCCAAATTCAAGCTGTCAGGAAGAATGTAGTAGCGAATATTGTTACCTCTCACACTCAAGTGATCCAGAGTCACGGGATTTTTCCCCTTCACTGTAAGTTTCACAGTTTTCAAGTGGGTGTTCATACTAATATCCACACCTGAAACCATTAAAGAAATTCACAATCAAATTATAGACACTTAATATGTATGCTTACATTTCCAATTAAGAATAGGGTGGATTTGGAAGAAAATACAATGCTACGATAAGATGACAAGTTTCTTCAAATTTGAATAGTTCTGTCTACATGAAATGGCCATGACTACAGCACAGCACAACATGAACATATATATATATATATATATATATGCCCAACCAAGATATGACAAAAGTCACAAAACTGTCAGACGAAAGAACTGAAATGGTAGTTAACTAGTTAAGCAGAATGATTGGCATCAAATTATTTAACTGGCTTAGCATTGCACAAATTCTAATGGATTGGAGACAATCTAACAAGTAGCACTGAGGTCACCAAATTTCTATTACTCACCTAAAGTTTCCTCACAATGGCAAATGTGATACTATTGTTAGCTTCTCAGATGCATATTTAAAGAAAAGTTTAACAGGAGGTAACCTATGTAAATTGTAATCATATGCAAGCTTTCACAAAGGCAGTTAATTGAAATAACAATTTCTTCCATAAAAATGGACCCCTGCTATTCCTTAATAACAACACAATAATCACTTGCACAAGAAACCGACCATTGCTTATGATTGGAATTTTACTTTTCAGTCAAAAATGGTGGATTCAGAAGACCATATAGTGTGTTTGTTTGTCAGGCTATACTTAGGAAAAGAAGACCGTCTGATAAGAGAAAATTGCAGAAGTTCAAGCGAGGAAAACACAACAAATTAAACAGACCTTGCTGTTTGAAGCAATGTTAAGGAATACACAACAAATCAAACAGACCTTGCTGTTTGAAGCAATGTTATAAAGGTATCAATTAAAGATGGTAGCTATAAGACAACAAAAAGAGTTAAAGCAAAAATTGCCAACTCCAGGGTAATTCGGTTAATATAGGTGCACTAGGGTTAAGGAATCCAATCAAGACACCTATGCATCACTGAAGGCATACTAGGCAAAACACGATTAACTAAAGAGCAAGCCGACAGGTTGGCAACTTATTTCATGTAGTCTAAAACACTATTTATATTCAGGAGAAAGCAACAAAGTTCCAGATACTAAACATCAGATCCTAGAAGGAGAAAACTATAATCCAGAGACAAGATTAACCTCTAAAAGTAGTTTGTCCACTACTGTTCTTCATCAATATACCATTTAATTTTGTTTGAAAATGACTCATGTTCGGAAATCAGTACCAACTATACAGAAGCTTAATTAACTCAAGGTAATAGCAATTTTTACTAGTAACAGAGATACACTATAACAGGCAACTATCTTCACCAAACCAAACCCAAAGCAGAGGAACATACAATATGGTAAACAACAACCCAAGCTACCATTGATGGAACTCACAAAACGAAAATCTGACCACAACTCTCACACTCTGTTATTTAAATGCAAATCAAACTTTCTAATCTCTACAAGGCACATTGAGTTCCAGGGGTTTTGCTAAACCCTAAAAACGATGCAGTACTTAAATTTCATATAGCAAATAGAAACAATAGAAACAGAAAGGAACCTGTGATGGTGCCATGAACAACGGTTCCGTTCTTGAGCTCGATCGACACGGTCTCGTTGTTCAGCTTCATCAAAAACCTGCAAAATTTTCAAATCAGATTATCAGTACAGAGAATTAAAAAAAAAAAAACAATAATAATAACACTTGAAGAAGAAGAAGAAGATATTGAGAAGAGAACTGACCTAACGAGCTTCATCTTCGAAGCTAGGGCTCGTAGAGAATCAAAGCAACGCCACTGAAGGAAGCGGAAGTAGCAGAAACTGAGTTCGGATCCGAGTTAGGGCTCGGGGACGATGCTACTACAACTACAAGTAGTAAACAATTTGAACTGAGCTAAACGACGCCGTTTAAATTTAATTCCCCAGGGGTACTATGGTAATATACAGACGACGTCGGGTCCGTCTTGTCGGCTGCGATTAGGTGCGGTGTGACTGTAATGTCGTTTCATGGCTAGATTCACCTGAAGCCACGTCGTTTAAGCGAAGCGCGTTAGGGCTCCGATCATGGATTTAGGGAAGAATCTATATATATTTCGCATTGGTTCGATAGTACCAATTTCGTCAGACGTCAGAGTGTCTGATCCTCTCCGTCGCACTCTCAATCTGTGTTGTTCCCCAATTATCCAATCTCGTTCCGGAACCAAAACCCTAGCATCGGACCATCAAATTCACGTCCTGAATGCAAGAACAAGGACAGTAACAATGGTAGATTCATCAGATTTCAGATACTTCCTTGCTTCGGTTTCAACTACTAGTGTATTTGTTGTTCTTTTATCTGCAATTCTCTGTGTTGATTGAGCTTAGCTTGCTAGCTACCAGTTATGGAAGAGTTTATAGATACTGTATGCATTTATACATAGCTTGCTTGCTAGCTGAATCCAAAAAGAGTAATAATTATTATAATTCACGTAATTTCAGCAAAGTGGAACTGAAATGAACATTCTGTGCTAAAACACATATTGCTGCCATGGGAGTGATTAGATGAAGCTCAATTTATTCCAATT
Organism: Pelargonium cotyledonis; assembly: GCA_036897625.1. Taxonomy (NCBI): domain Eukaryota; kingdom Viridiplantae; phylum Streptophyta; class Magnoliopsida; order Geraniales; family Geraniaceae; genus Pelargonium; species Pelargonium cotyledonis. The sequence continues at coordinate 5,605 of JAYMTA010002012.1, read as the reverse complement.
TGAGCTTTTGTTGCTTGGTTTGAAGCAATTTGTTGTAAGCAACAATGATTTGAGCAATTGAATGATAGATGATAGCTTAGGTGAAGCTTTGAATTGATTATATTGTGGAAGTTACTTAATTATGAGTGTTTTATGCTTCAGGCTCGTGAAGGAAGGGATTGGGATAGGGGGAATAAAAGAAAATACCAAGACTATGCCTCGGGGCCTTCCGTGCACCATCAAGGGTACAGGAACAGAGACCATGGATTAAATGGTGGGAACAACAGAAACCAAGGATCTCATGGTGGAAACTACACAAACCAAGGATCTTATGGTGAAATCGCGTTGCCACCTGGTGTGTTTGGAGCTCTTTGAGTAGACATTATATTTTAGTTTTAGTTTGTTGTTTTCGCTATTATCCTTCTCTGGATTATTACAGAGTATTTTGCGTAGCTTGTGATAAATTTCCCTCTGTTGTAGGTTGGTTGGACTGCCCTGCATATGGTGAAGAAATTGGTTCCATAATCCCTTCGAAAGTTCCACTTGGTGAATCCTTCAACCAATATATTCCTGGTGAAAAATACACCCCAAAACAAGCTATTCATCAACAAAAACTTCTAGGGAGGGAGGTGAGTATACCGAGTATAGAATGTATTTTCTCTTATGCTGTTACTGTTCAGGTCTTGTTATATACCTAGGTTAACAATAAACATCTTGAGTATTAACTTTTTTGAATTTTCAGCTTGGTTTGGTGATTGATCTTACAAACACTAATCGCTACTATTCAGTATCAGATTGGACAGATGAAGGAATCAATTATGTTAAGGTAAGTATATGATCTATATTATGTGCTAAATGATCATTACATGCTGGTTGTAACGAGTCTAATGTCTTGTTAATTTTACTTGATCCAGATAAGATGCAAGGGAAGGGATTCTGTACCTGATAGTGTGTCTATAGATAAATTTATGAATGAGGTTAGCTTCTTCTGTAGTTGTCTAATGTTCTTGTTTTTACATAACCGCTGAAAGGATCTTACATGCCTCTTCCTATCATTTGACATTACTACTTTCAACCTGATAGTGTTTTACCAGCTTTCCATTTTCATCTTCTTTCTGGATGCATTCTAGCGCAAAAATTTCATCTGGCACAGGCTGTTGTGATGTATTACTATAGTTTTGCAAGGAGTTATTGGTGTCTTTGCCAATCGGTGATGTTTAAGGATGACTATTGATTTGTTGCTTGTTATAATACTTTTTAGGTTTCACGATTTTGCTCCAGACAAACACATCCCAAGAAGTATATTCTAGTCCATTGTACGCATGGGCATAACCGCACAGGTTATATGATTGCTCAGTATCTCATTCGTACAGAATCAATTTCTGTCACTGAGGTAGGTACCATGTCTTGCTTGTTTTGTGTTCTTTTTCCAACTGGCTTCATTAAAAACAGCTATTATCTCTTATGTATATTGGCTTTCCATTATGTAGGCAATAGATAAATTTGCCAGAGTACGTCACCCAGGAATCTACAAGCCAGATTACATTGATGAACTATACACGTCTTTTGGTGAAAGGAAACCTGAACATGTTGTTTGCCCCCAGACTCCAGAATGGAAGAGGTCTTCTGATCTTGATTTGAACAGCAATATTGTTGCAGGTCAAGATGATGATGGAGTTGTGCATTTGCATGTATGTAGTCTCTGGAAAGTAAAAATTACTTCCTCCTTTATTATCATTTCTTTATAAGAAGGATGTCTTTTGGTATAATTATGTTGTTTCAAGTAATTCGCTTTGAAGCACTAAAGTACAAAATGATGCTTTTAATATGTAACTTCTTCTTTTTGTTTGACATACTTGTATACTAGTCCCTTTTATTGATATCATGGCCTAAACTTGTTCTTGTCAATAAATATGCTTTATTGTGTTTCCAACATTTTTCTTGATCTTGTCAATAAACTTGCTTTATTTTGTTGCAACATTTTTCTTGATATGTAATTTGCTCATCTAGTCAATAATCCATTTCAGCATAGTGTATATCACAATCGCCTAGATCTCTCATGAAAAGTTCTTACGGTTCAGATGCACCACTCTGGAAATGGAATTTTTTATTATGTTACTTTATTATTGATATGCAGTTAATATTTTGAGATGATTGATCTGGGAATCAGTTTTCACATTAAGTAATTCATTTTATTATTTAAGTGGATGCCTTCAATTGATCCTAGTTTTTTACTTTTCATGTCTTTTCTCTCCTCTTTGAATTTTTAAGGAGGATCTTGGGAGCAACAAAGTGATGACAAGTGATGATGTTTTGGGGGATGCAATACCTTTTAATCAGCTACGAACAATGCGTCAAGTCTGCTATGACTATCTTAAGCTGAGTGTAGGGGTAGGGACTTCGTGAATTGTTATCCGGTTTTACATTTCTCTGAATTTACAACAATTTGATAATATACTAAAGTATTCAGCTCTTAGATACTTGAAGAGGGGAAATTCTTGTTTTTTGTCACTGTGTAGATGGATTCATATCTCAGGTTTAAAATTACTTGAGAGCTAGTTGAAATATAAAAGAACGCCCCTTTTTTTATTTATGTTTTCTTACATTTAATTTACAAATATCATTAATCTAGTTAGTGCTACTTTTACTACTAGACTTTTTATCCATTACTATTCTTAAATAAGGATGCTCTTGGAATAACTCCTTCTGTTGGTTTTCAGGCAAAAGGAAACCCACAATTCCCAGGGTCACATCCAGTATCACTTAACAGGTTTCTTGACCTATCACTTTCAGTTTTCATTCTGCTCAAAAATAAGTGTCTGAATTTTATTTTGAAGAATCATAATTTCTGTCCCAACTTTAATTGAACTATTGTTATGTTAAACTACAGCATAATTTCTGTCCCAACTTTAGTTTTCATTCTGTTCAAGAATTATAGGCATGGTGTGCTTTATAGTTCAAATATAAGAGGAAGCTCCTCTGTATTATTTAGTGAAGTCATTGCTTGGGGTTGTCATGCCTGCATATCTTCTTAGTTTTGTGTGCAAGTTGTATGGTATCAATTTGTTGTGATCTAGAGTTGTCATTATGGCATAAAATTTATCAGGTTTAGATTTGGGTTGGTAGCTTTCTTATGAGGGCATTAATGTCACAAAAGATTCACTAAATATCATGTTATTCCTTTACTCAAAAAAGAAAGAGGTAATCTATTTCACGTATGACATGCATATGTTCTCCCTACTGAACAATGATACTATTCTTATTCATTTCTATCCAGTAAGTCGTCATTGATTTAATTTGTCATTCTCTAAAGTTTGGATAAATGATATGCAGAGAAAACTTACAATATTTGAGGCAACGCTATTACTATGCCACATGGAAAGCTGATGGAACAAGATATATGATGCTTATAACTTGGGACGGATGCTACTTGATTGATAGGAAGTTCAATTTTCGAAGGGTCCTGATGAGGTTTCCTTGCAAGTATGCAAGCAAGGTCTATGTTCATGTAGTTTTGGCTTGAATGATTCTGGTTTCCCTGTGTCTTATACAACCTATTTAACATGTATTTCTGTCTCATATTTTCTTCTTCTCTACAGACTGTACCAGAGAATACTCACCACTATACATTGCTTGATGGAGAGATGATAATTGACACTGATCCAAATACACAGAAGCAAGAAAGAAGATATCTTATTTATGATGTGATAGCAATTAACCAAGTGTCTGTCATAGAGGTTAGATATATAATTCCTGTGGTAAATCTTGTCGGTAGTTTTTTAGTCTAGAGTTTGGTTGTTAGTCTCTACTCTCCATGACATAGAACCCTACATGAATTAATTATATTATAGCCCAGTGTATGAAATCTTGTTCCATCATTGATTGGAACATTCTGATGTCTCTGGAACAGAAGAAACACGTCGAAAAGACTGTATATATATATATATATATCCATGTTAGATTTGTATAATGCGTCTCTGACTTTGGACTAACAAGAAAATAACTAGGACAGTCAATATGGGGAGGAATATATCTGAAGCATGCATTAAGAATAATGTTGGTGGACAAATATAGTACAGCAGAACTTCGAGTTTTGTTTTTCTGTTTTAATTTGCTTTCAGATTAGTGACTTGATTTCTAATGGCACACAATTAAACTAACATGTAGTTTTGATTACTCAAACTGATGCACAGCTGCCTTTCCACGAACGGTGGAGAAAGCTTGAGAAAGATGTCGTTGAACCTCGAAATATGGAACGTGAGGCACTTTCCAAGATTACAAATCCTTACTACAGATATGATTTGGAACCATTTAGTGTATGTATACTGAGATCCATGGGTCATTAATTTATAAAAACTGTATTGTCTGGTGGGATTGACTATTGATTCTGTTTTATGTCTTTCAGGTAAGAAGAAAGGGTTTTTGGTTGCTGTCTACAGTTACGAAGCTTCTCAAGAACTTCATTCCACAGCTTTCACATGAATCAGATGGTCTTATATTTCAGGTTGGTAAGCTATTTCTTAAAATCTGTTTGGTTGGCCAATCATATGAAGTTATGCCAACTAACCAGAATAGTATAAGGAAATATTTAATAACCTTGAAAAGTTTGGCTGATCTACGTTGCCAAGATTTATAAGCTAATTTATTTTTAGGTGTTCAAAATTGGTTTAAGCTGGGTTTTGTCTAATGTGGACAAGATTTTACTTGAGTCTCCAGTACAAAACCAATCTGACACTCGTTGGAACTTTTATCTTATTATAGTTTTTGCGTGAGAAAAGTGTATCTTGGTCTATACGAATACGACCTTCAGTTTTGTTGCTCAGGTTCTGTTTAGAGCAGCAGTTCACTGATGCTCATTTTTTCAGGGTTGGGATGATCCGTATGTGCCCCGCACGCATAAAGGCCTCTTGAAGTGGAAATATGCTGAAATGAACTCTGTTGATTTTCTTTTTGAGGTCTACCATCTGTGGCCCTATCAACTGAAGTTGTACCCTTATATCTTTTTTGTCAGGACCTGTTAAACATGTATATTTTTTTTCTTCACAGGTGGGATATGAGAACCGTCATCTACTTTTTCTAAATGAGCGTGGAAGAAAGAAGCTATTGGAAGGAAGTAGGGTTCTTTTTAAAGGTTATACTCAATACTCTCCTATCTGTTGTGAAGACAAATGAGAAGTTTCTGTGTATTTCAAATGCTGAGATATTATATACACCCTTTTTTACCTTCTTAAAATAGACAGGGTTCTTTTTAAATGTTATTCTCCTGAGTTTCTCTTGGGGTATATATATTTCATTGACCTCATTCTCTTGAAATTCAACATGTAGATGAGTCGGATCCCTCTTCATACTCAGGGAAAATTATAGAGTGCTCTTGGGATCGCACGGAGAAGTTTTGGATTTGTATGCGGATTAGGACAGACAAATCGACCCCAAATGAATTCAATACCTATCATAAGGTTTGGCTTTAACCGTGTTGCTTGTTTACCAGAAGTAGTTTTCAATTGTTTCAGACTAACTAAGATCCTTGTCAACCGTAAGAGCAGGTGATGCGTAGCATAGAGGATAATATCACAGAAAACGTCTTGCTGACTGAGATTAGTGAAATCGTTCGCCTGCCTATGTATGC
>JAYMTA010002011.1:0-17854 GCA_036897625.1 Pelargonium cotyledonis | reverse complement strand
GATTGCCGGCGAAGAAACCAAAAGGGTATTAGAGGAAACACTGCTCGTATTTGTGAATCGGAGTGAAGGGAAAGGCCCGAGCCGAGGTGTGAAAAGAAGCGAACAAGATCTGCTGTGGGCGAAAAAGTTAGTATTATATTGAAAATTTTGTAGAAAATGAGTGTCAATTTTTATTTTTATATTATTATATTATTATTATTTTTATATTATTTTTTACAATTATGCATATAAAGAGATCTGTACAAGTAAAAAAAAAATTATATTAAAAATATATTAAATTATTTTATAATTTTTATTTTTTATAAAAAATAAAAATAAAACATTCATTTTGAAACGAAGAAATATTTAATTTTTTTACTAAAAACCAAAGGACTTTTCAATTATTAACGATAGTAATTGCTCCCTTAATCTGCAATTTTTGTTAACAAAATGAGATGTACAAGCGATGGCATTTTAGTAAATTATGGTTATTATTCAACCGACGTACACTGAGTAACCAAATCGTAAAAAAAAGTTTACTGGCTGAGCTAATTTTGGAAATCGGAGCTTGATAGATCTTGAAGGAAGCGCAAGGTATTTATACAATTGGAGCTTTAATTTTACTTCAGTGACCGGAAACAGGAAAACGTTTTTTTTTTTCTTCTTCAAAATAATTAATATCAGCGCGTAACATTTAACCATTTTTTGCCAATTCAGGCAAGTTCTTGTTTCCTTCTTCAGTTGAAGGCTTAGTTGATTTTTTTTCTTCCTATTTTACCCTTTCCTTTGCCCCGAATTTAAGTCTGCAGTACTGTCGCTCCCGGGTGCTCCGTTACCGGTAACGTTGCGTTTCTTGCTCGGTTATTCTTATCCACATTTACTTCCCTTCGATTTTGACGCTGTTTGTTTGCCCAGAGAATCGGAGATGTTTTGTTTTGAAGACTGAGAAGATACGGGATTTTTCTTTTCAACTTTGTGCTGATTTTTTGTTTCTCCGAAGAGCAGAGCTCGAATAAGCTTCAGCAAAGATTGGTTCGTTTTGGGAGGTAAAACTAAAAACCTTGAACTGTTTATTTTATTTTATTTTTGTTGTTTATGGAGTAATTTCCAGTTTCTGTTTGGTTTTGTTTTGTTTTGTTTTGAATTTGCTAAATATTTATCGCTTCAAGTACAGGATTATGGTTTATTCTGTTTACTGTTTGGTCTTGCTAGTAGTGCATGGTGATCATTATCAAAAGTCAGGATTTTAGATGAACAAATCGATTTGGGTCAATGTGCATATTTATTTTCTGTTCTGCAATTGCATTATTGTCTTTGAATTTGTCTTTGTAAACTGTGTTAGGTTTATAGAAGTGTTAATGGTTTGTGTGGTTCTGACTGAACCGTCCTTTTTCACCTGTTCTATTCGAACATTTGATTGAATGAAGCTTGTCTCGACAACATGAATGGACTGGGCGATGGGTCACTCCAACTGATGCAGCTGAAGGTCCACATATCCAAAGCAAAGGGATCGATTTTACTTTGAAACCTGGAATCTGCAACATGATAGAATCACAAGAAATGCTTATACCCAGTGAGGGTGAATTTCACGGGAACACGCACTTTACAGATATTCTAGATAGTAAGAATGTTAATAGATTCGTAAGTTCTGCAGATGCATCAGATCATCCTTCTGCTAGTCATCTGCTTATGGATGATGCAGGAGTCATGGTTGAAGAGTTAACCGTCAGAAACTACAATGGTGCAAATTTATCAATAGTTGGCACCACAAACAATAAAGATAGAATGCAGACACGGCAAAACCAGTGGCATCATATTTCTCATCTAATGGGTGGATCAGGAATTGGGTGTTCATCAGCCAACAGTGCATACAGAGATAGCAATCAGGCAATTCCAACTGCTCGGGAAGATGTGGGTGATATGCCTTTCACTGACTTCTTGGGTCGAAAACTACCGAGGGATGATCAGAATGAAACCACAGAGCATTTAACACATACTGAAAACAAGGAGGTTGCTGCCAATAGGTTCTCACATGGAGGTATCCGGACAAAGCTTTTGTCTAAATCGGGATTTTCTGAATTCTTTGTGAAAAATACTTTGAAGGGTAAGGGGGCTACATATAAAGGCCCAATTCATGAAGTCTATCATGCTGAGCCTAGGGGGCAAAATTGCATGAAGGCTGCTGATGGTACCTTGGTGGCTTCTAGAGTGCCACCAAATTTATGTACAAAAACTGCTAATCCTTCTTTGCATAGTCTTGCTAGGCCTAGACCTCATGCTTCTGATCATGATGGTGTCACTTTGAGAGAATGGCTGAAAGTTGGCAATCATAAGCTGGAGAGTTTGTGTATATTTAGGCAGGTATTGCATCTGGTGGATTGTTACCATTCTCGAGGGGTTGCCTTTCGTGATATCCGACCATCTTGTTTCAAGTTGTTACCATCAAATCAGGTTAAGTACATTGAATCACCTGCCCAGGAAGAAGTGTTAGGGAGTGTCATGGATCAAGATACATCTCACGCAGAAAATTGCATAATTAGGAAAAGACCATTAGAGCAGGAAGTTTGTCCATCAGTCAGTTTTTGTGACAAAAAGCAGAGGTTCAGCGAAAATGCAAACTTTCCTAAGCACCGGCCTCTGTTCTCCGCAGAATCTGGCTTAAAATTGGGAATCTATAATGTTATCAACATCAAAATCACTGATCCTCAAGAATCTCTCAATGAATTCGGTGAGCATGAAAGAGTTGCGGAATATGGTGGAGCCCACTGCAAGCCAAGAAGTGCTCATATGTCAAATACAGCTGAACAGCAGTTGACTTGTGTAAGCTACCAATTGGAAGAGAAATGGTATAGAAGTCCAGAGGAGCTTAGCGGGAGGGGCTGCTCTGTATCATCAAATATCTACTCTCTGGGGGTTCTTCTGTTTGAGGTGAGAAGTTATTTTAATAGTGCTATTTAAAAATGAAAAACAAAAATTGTGTGAAGCACCCACCATAACATCTATGCTCTTACTTGTCCAAAACTGAGGGTAACATGATTGTGAATATGATCTGTTGAGATTGATGATCCCTTCAGTTAATATGCATAAATACTGTTTACACTTAGTCCAATGTGTATACTGATACTCATCTGTATTGTTATTGTTCTAAAGAGCTTAAAATAAAGAAAATGCTTTGTCTTTATGATAATTTATTATCTTGTTTTCTCCTATTTTATTGAAGACTGAAGGAGTGAAGGTTTATCTTTATGTTCAATCTCCAGAGCCACGTATTCATTTCAGGCATGTCATGTTGCATATGTGGCAGCTTTTTTTTTTTTGTCAAGGAGAAAAATTAAATATCAGATCTGTGCTGTACTAATTCATATGTATGACTTTGCTTTGTCCTCACAAATTAGTTATGGGCGTTTGATAAATATTGAATAAATTTATTTATTTTCTGTCTTAAGTTGAGGCACTACTGATTGCTGAATGAGAGAAAATCTTCCCATTATATTAGGGTCTAGTACTCTAGTGACTTTTTCACTGTAATAGAAGCTGCATAAAAATATTTAGGCCCTACTCCTACCTCGGTAAAAGTATTACTCATCTGTTTTAAAATAAATGTCCAATTTCCCATTTTTGTAAAAATTAAGGATAGTTAGATAGACTTTCCCCTTTATAAACTTGTACTCTTTTTGTAACAAGTACAAGGGGTTCTGACTAACTTAATTTTAACTTCTTAAAAAATAAAGTGGACTCTAATTTTGAGAGATTTTTTTTACTGAATGTGGACACTTATTTGGGACGGATGGAATATTTAATTAGTTGAATAGATAAAATGTTATCTAATAGATTGATAACTTGCGTTTGAATTAGAAAATCAAATAAGGATTAAAGATTATAGCTTGCTATTCTTAGGAATTTGAATTATGTTACTGGTTATAAATATTAACAATGGAATTATATAAGTGGCTTTGCCATGCTCTCCTACCCTCTCATATGTCTATCAGTTGCTTCCCTCCTATTGTGTTTATCCTTTGTACCGATATCAATATTGCTATGCAACTTAGCAGAACTCATCATTTTCACATAATGCTCTGTTGTTCCTGTTTTATTTTGAAATGATTGAATTATCTTTGTACTATTTGCTCATGTTTGTGTCAGTCCTTAATACTGACAATATATTGAAGTTGTGAAGAAGAATTTCATTGGACTTTATGAGAAAGAACTACGAAAATATAATTTTCCGGAAAGAATTTCCAAACATGAATGTTTCACATGATGCACTTGGTAGATTAATGAAGTAGTTCTTTCATTGAATTATTGTAGTCAAAGCTTCTACTGGAATATTGTATTTAGAATCATCCTTCCATGTCATTTTTGCAGTCAGTTCAACATATTAGTGGAGTTCAAGATAATTCTTTTCTACAATTTTTTTTTTTTTATAAATTTAATTTTATCTCAAAATTGAATGAATATTATTAACTTGATGTAGTGATCGTTTGTGCTTGCAGTTACTTGGTCACTTTGTCTCTGAAAGAGCACGTGCTGCGGCGATGTTGGATCTGCGTAATAGGATTCTTCCTCCAAAATTTTTATCAGAAAATCCCAAGGAAGCAGGGTTTTGTCTTTGGCTACTTCATCCTCAACCCTCATCACGCCCCACTACAAGGTAATATTATACTGCTGTCTTCAATACGTTTTGAGGTCTAATAAATTGAATTCAATGATAGATATGTAGACTCTTGCCTAGGGTGTACTCACCTGACTAATCACTTCACTAACAAACTGGATTAGATATAAAGTGTGGAAGTTTGAACATTTTTCAACTATCGCAATTGTCAGTCTCATCAAGTAAGATCCATCTGGCAATTGAACAAGATTGTTGTAGTAGTACGGTTTTATCCAGTCTGAGAACTATTACAGCATGTGATGACTCATTGAGGACAAAGAATGTCCTCTGCTCATACTGTAAGTTTTTTTTTTTAATCTAAGAGTCCAATAGGACCTCCAATCTTAGCTAAAGAGTTGGAATTGTCTAATATAGCAGGTACTTCATATCTTTCCATAATTTTGCAGTACACATCAGACTTGAAAGTGCATATCAATTATGGTTCTCTTTTGCTATATACGAGATACTAAGCTAGAGCTCCTTATAAGCGCGTTGGGACATATAGAACCTTCATCCAAGTTTGGTTGGGATCAAATAGTCCTCAGCTCAAGGCTCTCTCTGTCTCAGCTAGTAATTAAATTAATGTCTTATATATTGATATTTGTAATTTATGGCATTCTACTTTCTACAAAATAAAGGAAGTTCATTCTTTCTTCTTCCCTTCTAAAGATAAATCAACTCAAGCTTTAATCTTATTGAATGATGATTTTGACAACTAATTAAACTCTAATAGTAACTTGAAAATGTGAGGAAACTCTGTTTCATCATTATTTAGGATCAATCCCAAACATCCGAATTTCACATTGCACTCTCTTCTTCTTTCTTGGGGTCCAAGGGCAGGCTGCACCACAGGGGTATTCTGATAGCACCCGACCATGTTGATGGCCAGATTAAAATTTCTGGTTTCTAGTATGAAAACTCAATGCTGCCAGCTGACAATGCCCACACTGCTTGCATCATTGTTATCCAATAGGACAATTTGAAATGCGCCTCATTGTGCCAAAGTCTGCTGGATAGTTTCAAGAGATTAAGTTGGATTTATAATGATATAATAGAGGTGTGAGACTTTTGCTTTTACAGCTGGTTATTGGTTGGCAGTGTAATGCATTACACTATTGTCACAGGATCGATGTATGATCGTGGATGTCCCCTGGTTTGTTTGATTAGATTACTGAGTTATAACCTTTACATGTTTATACTGTTTCTTTCCCCATTTTCCAAAATACGGACTCTGGTTTGCCTGGTCTTTTTCTTTCCCCATTTGTATGTTTATACTTTTTCTTTCCCCATTTTGGGCTTCAGCTTGATGTTCTGATGATAGGATTTCGGTTGTATATCAGGGAAGTCCTACAATCTGAAGTTATTAGTGGATTACAGGAGGTCTATACAGAGGATTTATCATCATCCATTGACCAGGCTGAGGCTGAATCAGAGCTATTGTTGCATTTCCTTGCTGAACTACAGGAGCAAAAACAAAAGCAAACTTATAAGTTAGCTGAAGATCTTGGGTGTTTAGAAGCAGATATTGAGGAGGTTGAGAGAAGGCGCTTGACAAAATTCCCCTCAGTTCATTCGTCCGCACAAAATGACTGCCTTGTTACAAGAGAAAATAGGGTTTTTAATGGAGAACCATCAAATTCAGCATTGACTTCTCAATTACCCTATGATCGAAGCACAATGGAATTGAGGTTGACGAGGAATATCAATCAGCTTGAAAGTGCTTACTTCTCTATGAGATCCAAAATTCAGTTTCCTGAGAGTGATGCTGCAACACGTCTGGATAAGGATGTACTTCGAAACCGTGAGAGGTGGAATCTGACACAAAAGGACGAAGAACATTACACTGATCCCCTAGGGGCCTTCTTTGATGGGGTATGCAAGTATGCTCGGTATAGCAAGTTTAAAACACGTGGAGTCTTAAGAAATGGTGATCTCAACAGCTCTGCTAATGTCATTTGCTCTCTGAGTTTTGACCGGGACGAGGACTATTTTGCTGCTGCAGGATTGTCAAAGAAAATAAAGATATTTGAGTTCAATGCTCTCTTTAATGATTCTGTTGACATTCATTATCCAGTAATAGAGATGTCAAACAAATCAAAGCTTAGCTGTGTGTCCTGGAACAACTATATTAGGAACTATCTGGCTTCAACTGACTATGATGGTGTTGTTAAGGTGTGTATATCTTGAATATACAAAAGAACTAATCAAAATTAGGAATGTTAGTGTCTCGTTGTCATCCTGCAAACCTTTTTCTATTTATTGGTTTCCCCATATTGCTCATGACATGATTTTCTGTGGATATTAGTTATGGGATGCAAGTACTGGCCAAGCGTTTTCCCAATGCATTGAACACCAGAAAAGGGCATGGTCGGTAGACTTCTCTCGGTCAGATCCCACAAAGTTGGCGAGTGGAAGTGATGACTGTTCCGTGAAACTGTGGAGTATCAACGAGGCACGTTCTCTTTCTCTATTTCTGTGTGTGCTAAGATACATGATATGGCTTATAAAAACAGAGCTATAAGGAAAACAGTATTTTTCTTCATTTTATCCCTTTTGGTTTTAATGATCCTAAATATACTATGAATGAGTAAAATGGTTCTCTCTCTTTGTTTCTGTTTGCATATAGTGCATGATTATTGTTGAAATAGCTAATTGATTTACTAGTTGGCCACTCCTACAACTTATGCTTTTGGGTTGAAGTTTATTATGATATCAAAGCTGGTTCGATCTTGGGCTTATGTGACCCTTATGGTCTTGTGTGTTTTCTAGCCTGCACTTGAGGAGGAGTGTTCAAGTATCCCATATTGAAAGAATACGAAGTTAACTATCATTTAATACACTAGTTAGGCCCTCCACCTATCAGCTTGGCTTTTGGGTTGGGTTGAAGTATAACAACTATAAATTTGGACTTCATGACCTTAAAGAACTCTTCACTTTTTAAGAAAATTTTGCTCCAAACTGGGATCTGTACTAATGTTGATGGTTCTTAATTTCTTTTGTTAAAAAGTTGATGAAAATATGTTTTTTTTTTTTTTGGCTGTGTTTTGCAGAAAAACTGCTTAGGCACAATCATAAGTATTGCAAATGTTTGCTGTGTTCAGTTTTCTCCTCACTCCTCGAATTTGCTAGCATTCGGTTCTGCAGATTATAGAACCTATTGCTATGATCTTCGTAATGTTAGGACACCCTGGTGTGTATTGGCTGGCCATAGCAAAGCTGTAAGCTATGTGAAATTCTTGGACTCTGACACTATTGTTTCTGCATCAACTGACAACACATTAAAGCTTTGGGATCTGAACAAAACTAGTTTTGGCACCCCATCCACTGATGCTTGCAGCTTAACCCTTGAAGGACACACTAATGAGAAGGTTCTCTCTCTCTCCCCCTCTCTCTCTCCCTCTCCCTCTCGCTCTCCCCTACTGTGCGTGTTTTTGTTGATGTGTGTATTGATGTTCAGATTAATGGTATGAATCTGATTGGTTATTTAAGTTACCTTCCACCTCTCTTTGTTTCCTCAGAACTTTGTGGGTCTATCAATTGCTGATGGTTATATAGCTTGTGGTTCAGAAACAAACGAGGTACACATTTATCTTACTCTCCTTTTGTTTAAATCCGTCCTCTAAAGTGGAATCCGATTTTGGTTTTGAATCATTATAACTCATGCATTCTAGCTGCAACATAAACAGTTTCTTGACTTGTTTTAAATTGTCCTTATTGCCTCAAGGTATATGCTTATCATAGATCACTGCCCATGCCAATCACTTCCCTCAAATTTGGATCCATTGATCCTATATCTGGGAAAGAGACTGATGACGACAATGGGCAGTTCGTATCAAGTGTCTGCTGGAGACAAAAATCGGACATGGTTGTTGCTGCCAATTCTACCGGATGTATAAAAGTTATGGAAATGGTTTAAGTTTGTGGAGTCCAAAATTTAATTTGTTTCAATCATTATGTTGGAAATGTGCATATTGACTTAGTTTGACAAGCATGGAGGGCCAAAATCCAGCCCGCGTATATTGGTTTTGGCGTGAGAATAGCCATCTAGAACACTCGGAATCAAAAGAAGTTCTGGATCTTCTGAATCAGATATTGCAAGAAATGTAGCTGCTCAAAGCCAGGAACATTTTGTGCTTGGCAGAGGATACCGGAGACACTGCGACAATGGTCTAATGTGAATTCGGGGCTAATAGATTTTGGATGATATTATTTTTTGTAGGAACAACAAGCCTCTAGAAACAAAAAGAGGAAAAAAAAAACTTGACATCATGGTTTGAGACGTGAGCTTGCTTATAGTTGGAGGACTAACATTTGATAGGGCTCAGAAACCTGTGGCTTGTCTGTGGTATCTAACAATCTATCGGAATGTTTCAGGCTCAGTTATTGTAAATTTTTATACAATTCGATGGATATGCTATATATATTTTTAAAATATTACTTACTTGATTTACTTGACCTCTACAAGTTTCATAACTAACCAACTTAATATTTGTATTGTGTCTAACAGATGTTTGGTCTGGTAATTTTGAAGTGGCTATTTTGAAAAGAGGGAACAGACTTGAAACATGTTATGCTAACTGGTTAAAGACAATGAATAAATAAGATATTTTTATTTTATTTTTCAAAAATGGAATTGAAAAGTCCATATGTCAAGCTCCAAGCTATCTCTCCCCTTTGATATCATAATCTCTTCTGTTCAAACAAGAAAATATATATTTGAATCCATCCTCTCAAAAATGTGTGATTTGACTATTGAAGACACTAACTAACAATATTCTTTTATAACTATATAAATATATACAGTGAAAGGGGAGGCTAAACTAATTAATCTTTGACTTAGGCTAAGTCATTAATAAGGTGGTGACACCGAACCCTTATATCAATATGATGATCCGAGTACCCGATCAAGCTTACCTCCACCTCTCTGCTCCATAACATTGCTAAACCGCCACTAAGACCGACACTATCAACCGATCAAAAACTACACGCACACCTTCCAATTCACCTCTTGTGCGACGTGTTTCATTTAGAAACACAATGTTGGGCCTATGCTCCTGCACCAAATCTCGCAGAACTTGAACTGTACGTGGGTTGCCCATCCCACGACAGTTCCACGATAATAGACTCATTGGGTCGGGCGGGCCTGTGACTCCAGGTCCGCCAAAATCAGATTGTTACGCAACTCAGTCCTCTACACACTTCCAGCACCCTCCCTCTTCCTCTTAGGGTCCGGCAAATCCACAATGGTAGAGTCATCCACACGTCTCACACCCTCCGACGTGATAGGCTCAATCGTCATACCATTATCCTCCGTCTCGACATCATCTTTCTGCAACGAGCGAAGGTATTGGCGACCAATCATCACTCCTTGACTGCCCTTGACTGCTTTCAAACCTAGGCCATAGGCCCTCTCACCACCCACTTCTAGTGTTTGCTTCAACAAATCACAGTGATTGTCATTGTGACCCAAGAAACCACAGTAGAAGCAAAATAAAGGGAGTTTTTCATACTTGAAATCAATTTGGTGCCAACCTCCCCCCGCTCTCTTCACCTTCGTTTGCCTCCGTATTGGTTTGTGTACATCAATCATCACACGAATCCGAAGGTAAGACTTCCAGCCCCTTTTGAAATTCAGCTGATCCGACTCCACATACTGCCTAATGGTACTTCCAATAGCCTTACATGCAGCCTCAGTGCGATAACCCACCGGTACCTTTTGCAACTGAACCCATATACCCAAGTGTTGCAGTAGTGCAGTTTCAGGAACATCATTTGGACCCAATAGCCTCCACACCAATGCATGACCATTGAAAAGCCAAGGACCCTCTGACATCACCTTGTTCACATCATCTTCTTCAAAAAAACTCAAACAGGTAACAAGCAAACTCACCTTTACCCTCCCCCGAGCCATCCACCTCAAAAATCCGGATACCCTTCCGAGGCCTCCAAAGCGAAGCCATACGTAGTTTCATGAACTAAAAATTATCGGGAGCCTCCGTGAGGAAACGACCAACTAGCACCCAATTCAACACCATCGTCTTATCAATCGCACCAAAAATAGCATCCAAGTCTAAGCAAACATCCTCCTCCGCCGCCACTTTCAACGATCTCATCTTCCTCTCCAAAGCACCTTCCATCCCTAAGTGAACTAGGCGCACCAGAGACTCGAAACAATACACAACCACCGTCAACAACTGCCAGAATTAGCCAAAACCCTAGAACAAGCCCTATGCATACGGTAACAAACACTCAACTTTGCCAAAAGCAAGAGCACATCACCGACGTGAAAGACCACGTTCAAGAGAGATCAACATTTGTGTTAAGTCACATTTGAATTAACATTTTTGTCGAAGCAGAATGATCCGCCATATCCAAATATATCACACCTTCAAAGCAAATAACTTTTTTTTATTCAGGTTCATTGCTCATTTATATGTACATACACATATATCAACTCGTTTTAGGTCCAATACGATATAATGTATGAAAAGCCCATTTAGGATTTGAAGGTTGAAACTGATATGAATATGTTATTTCTAAATATTAAAATTACTTCTTTTTTTTTTGGTAATTACAGTAAACCACCCCATGTTTAGTATAAAAAACACATGACCCCCTCTGTTTTAATAGTCGACAACTAACTAACTTATTTTTTTATTAAAAGTGTAAAACGTTAAATCTAACTGAAAATCACTAACTCCGTCAACTTTATAAGCCAAATGACCTTTTTGCCCTCAATTTCTCTTCAAATTTTCAAATGTATGTCATCGAAATAAAAAAAATGAGAAAAAAATTAAGGAAAAATCATAAGTTTTATCTCAAATCTTCGTTTTGATTGATTCTTGTCTTGATTTCATGTAATTTTTCAAGAGAAACATGATTATGGATTTAAAAATAAAAATAAAAAATTTCTTGATAATATGAAGCATTTACAGATCTGATTTGGTAATAAAAATATGAAAAAATAGTTGAAAATGAAGAAAATTACATAACTTTGTACCATGAGCTTTGATTTGAGTGATTTTTAACATGATTTCAAGTATTTTTTGAATATGAACAAGAATATGTGTTCAATTTTTTTTTTTAAAAAAAAAACAATGAAGTTTAATGGTTTAAAATTGATGATTCACAACTCTGATTTAAAAAAACTAAAAAGTTTAAATATCGTACTTTTGTCATTCAACGACCATTTTATGTCATTTTTATTTGATCTCATGTAACAATTCGAGAGTAATCTAATGATGCTTTTAATTTTACAAAATATTTACTATATGTGGCTCAATTTGATGTTTTTATTTTTCAGCGATACTCTGGCGACTTTCTGGTGAATGCAAAAGTATGACTTTAAGAGTATTTTTGGTACTAAAAAATATTTATCATCATGTGATAAGCCTATATTAGTAAAAATAAAATATAACGTTGGATTTAACATTTTACACTTTCTAACTTTTAAAATAAAAGTGGGCAATGTGTTTTTGGTGCAAAGGAGTTTACTTTAATTACATATTTTTTAAATTAGAAAAAGGTACATTTAATTATTTAATTGAAAAATTAGGAACGAAAAAAAAAATAGTTGGGTAAACAAGTAACTAGCTTGTTTCAATAAAAAAAAGCTGAGAGAGTGGTACTGCTGAAGCAGAGAAGATTGATTGCTTACTTACCGAGGCTGAAGACGATGCAGTGGTACTTAGTCGCCGTGCTTCTCACCATCCTCACCAGTTCTCAGGTTAGCCTGTCGTAACCCTGATTCCTCTTTCAGTTCCGAATCTCAATTTTGAGCGCAATTTCTGTTTGGTTGATATGTTTATGATTTCCTTTTATCACCGTGTGTCCATGAGTGAATCTGACTAGTTCTTGATGATTTTGGCCGTAAATGTTAGCTTGATCTGAGCGCATATCATCTTTTATCTTCAAATTGCTGCTTGTGATTCACTGTCATCCTAATCCGTTTTTGTTATAATAAAGCTCTAGTTTTCTAGTTAGTTGTTTCATTTTCATTGGTCTGATCCGATGGAAATGATTGAATCATCAAACCTACACAATCTAGATGTTTATAATGGAATATTGTAGTACAGTTTTGTGGGCTTTTCTTGCATCTATTGAATGAAAGAACCAAAATGTGACTAACATTTATGTAAATGTTGTGGCACAATCCTGATTATTTTCCCTTTTAAAATTGGCCTATACTCAGTTACTGACACAAAGAAGAGAGACAAAAGGTGAAAGGATACATATTATTGTTTGTGTTTGATCTTTCTTTTATATTTTTATGCCAAATGACAGGGAATTTTAACCACTCTTTCTCAAAGTAAAGGAGGGTATAAGTATGATTATGCAACCGTTCCATTTCTTGCTGAAATTTTCAAGGTACTTTGCATGGATCATTTAGTTAGTTAGTGTATGCCTATTTGCTTATCAATTCAAATTATAATTTCTTTAGTTTTCATTTTCTAGTTGGCCACTTGTTTCATCTACTATCCATTCTTTTGAACTACAGCTCATTGTCTCTAGTGTACTTCTTTGGAGAGAACACAGAACATCACCTTCTACAAGGATGACTACAGATTGGAAGAGTGTTCGCTTATATCCAATCCCCTCAATCATATATCTTATTCACAACAACGTTCAGTTTGCTACCTTGACTTATGTGGACACATCCACATATCAGATAATGGGTAATTTGAAGATTGTCACCACTGGCATAATATTCAGGTGGCCTCCCTGGAGTTTCTAATCTTACTTTGCTGATTGTTTTGCATTTTGTTTTTTTTTCTTGCACTGCTTTTTATTACTAAATAGTTTTTTTTACTAGCCAGCTAGAACAGATTTTTTCATATCATTACTAATTGATGTGTTATTTTCAATTCATGCACTAGGCTATTCCTGAGGAGGAAGTTATCTAATCTGCAATGGATGGCAGTTGTTCTATTAGCCGTCGGAACAACCACAAGCCAGGTGACAGCAAGAAACTTTTCTAGAAAACTATTTTTGATGAATGGCGATTTTGTTATACTTAATCTACATGGTGCTTTTATTTGCTCATCGAGACAATTCTTGATGTAAATTATAATTTGTTAGTAATCTATCTGCTCTGGTTTTAGTTGTAGCTTTCAGTTGAGTGATTGTTCCCTTTATCACTGTAGGTCAAAGGTTGTGGAGAAGCTTCATGTGAATCTTTGTTCTCTTCACCTATTCAAGGTTACCTATTCGGCTTGCTATCTGCTTGTCTATCAGCATTAGCTGGTGTCTATACTGAGTTTCTGATGAAAAAGAATAATGATAGCTTGTACTGGCAAAATGTACAATTATATACGTAGGTATCTTTTCTCCTCACTATAGCTTGCTATTTCTAGTAAACATTAATTATCTACTCCCTCCGTCCCAAAATGAGTGTCCTATTTGTCTAAATTTTTTGTCCCAAAATAAGTGTCTTGTTTCTATTTTTAGGTTATTATGTTATTGTTTTTCCCATATTACCCTTATCACTTATGCACATAGGCAGATCTGCACATGGGATGTAGGTGAGAAAATGAGGATAATATTGAAAACACACTAAATTATGTGATAATTCTTAATTTTTACAAAAAATGAAAACAAGACACTCATTTTGGGACGGAGGGAGTAATATTCTTTGTAATAATAACTGCTTTTGCTACCTTCAGTTTATCTATATCATTATTGAGTTGTGGAAAGAATTTAGTTCGTTGTGCCTGCTGTTCTCAAAATATTACACACTCACCGAGATAGAATTATTATTATAGCAACGTTTGCGATAAAAAGTTCCTTGATATTGTTCTTCTTTCTCAGGTTTGGTGTTATTTTCAATATGTTACGGCTTCTCCTAGATGATTTCAATGGTGGATTTGATAAGGGACCTTGGTGGCAACGTCTCCTCAACGGATATAGTATTACAACTTGGTTGGTGGTTCTAAATCTTGGATCTACTGGGTTGCTCGTATCCTGGCTGATGAAGTATGCTGATAATATTGTGAAGGTAATAGTTCTTTTTACTTTGGCCTTTGGGACTACTATCAGTTGTTTCTTTGATGTGTCTTTTGGGACCTTCCTTACTGGTGTATGCAATATTAGATGTCAAACATAATCATTTTCCTTCCCAATTATGGCTATTTTATTAATTAAAGTATTTGTGCCGGTAGTGGATCTTAAGAACAGCATCATAGACTTCATAGTAGTCAGTATTCAAGCTTAAAGAGCTAAAATATATGAAGTTACCCACATGCTGATTATGCATATGACAAAAGAAATGCTCAGTATAGGTTAATGCTTCATGATTCGTGAATTGCACTTTGGCTTACAACCCTTAATTTCTGGATTTAATATGGGAAATGATGTTGATTCAGTGGACTTGCATGTGGCTGCTATATGTTACTTCCTTTTCCTGGGTCTGGGGCCAGCTTTGTTAGAAAATAATGCCCTTAACCTGATAAAAGTATTATTACTCCCGGTTTTGTAATTATCAATGAATGTGATTCCCTACACAAAGCCTCGGTGTTTTGGAGTCTAACTTGTGTCCATGTTAGCTACTCATGTCATAAGCATCCATAAATTTTGATATGGCTGTACTTGTTCATTTTGATTATTTCAGGTATATTCAACATCAATGGCAATGCTGCTGACGACAGTGCTATCTATATATCTTTTCAACTTGAAGCCTACTCTGCAGGTTAGTTTTCATGCCTCGGAAAGTAATAAAAGGTTTGAGGCTCTCTCGTGTATAGAATTGACAATCCTTCCCTCCCTGCTTTTTATGCTGCTGCAGCTCCTGTTGGGCATTATTATCTGTATGATGTCACTACACATGTATTTTGCCCCTCCAAAGATGCTACTGGATTTGCCTCCAACAGCAAAAACTGATCCCGAGAACCCAGAAGTTGCTGTTGTTCGAAAATCAGCTTCCTGATGTAGTTGTGCGACAGATCAAGGAACGTAATGCCTATCAGTTGCCTGCCATTGGAAGTTGCTGCTTAGAATCTGATAACTGAAATGTGATTGAGGCAGGTCAGTCATTACACTACACACAAAAAAAGATTCATCCTGGATTAAGAACCATCCTTCAGACATGTCAGTATTGATCCAGGACCAGTGATTACTAATTTTGTACTACCAGAAGAGCAAAAGCTGGCAAAGGAACAAACACAAATTGTACTGTACCTTACTGTTTTTAACTTTAGAGTTAAACAAGAAGAATTTAACTGTCAATTTGGCCAGACATATATGGAAAGTGTATCAACATTTTACAAAAATTCTTTCTTGCACTGATTATCTCGGAAATTTTCCATATTCATCTCCCTTATCTCGTACGATTACTGGGCACATCTAGGACTACTTGCGAATGCAACTGGGTTCACTATTTCGATAAAGAAATTGCTGCGCCACGCCTACCATGTAATCAGAAGTTTCTAGCCACACATTATACTTTGAGCATTTATGTTGAGACTCTGATTGATGGTTTTTTCGTCGATGCAGTGAATAGTGGCATTGAATTATCCGCATGCACGCATTCAAGAAAACTGGCGAAAGGCCTATGGCCAATCTTTCATTTTCAGGACATCAATGCTCTCTATCTACAAACCGCCTCTGTGATGCCTATAAAAGGCGAATTTGGCATCCAACACTTACGTAGCTTATCAAGTCCATTGAGCTGAAGATGATGAGTACAGGAAGTGCCTTTGCTGGAGTAGTAATAAGGCCAAATGGGCAGCTACAAGCAAGCCGGAACGAGTTCCAGATGCCTCTGCACTATCCGAGGTACAAAAAGACCGATTACGAGACCATGCCTGAATGGAAAGTTGACTGCCTCTTGAACCAGTACGGCCTGCCCGTTGCCGGAGATGTTATCCACAAGAGGAAGTTTGCTATGGACACATTCCTTTGGCCTTCCCAGAAATGATCCATCACTACAATAATATGAAGAAGAACAATATTAATGCATAGCTTACATGACGATCTTGTACTAGCTTTAATTATGTTTAATATTGCTTTGTTTCTGTGTAATATATATGTGCTGAACTTAAACTTATGTTTTATGCAATAAATTGGCCAGATCTTGCTGGCAAAATTGACAGCTTTATTACCAATATATAATGGTTCATATGTTTCATGGTATCAAAACTATGTATAAGATAAAGTTTGTACATAACATGATAGTTAATGATGACACATTGACATATATAGGAATGTTGATATTGTAAGTTTGGCACCACAGGTGTAGATGAATTCTAAGTAGTTGCTCTCTCATTTATTATGAAAACTACAAGTGACCTCTACCATACGGCATAAACTCTAAGGTCTCATCTTTGATAATTAAGCTTCTTTAACATGAATTAGAAGTAGCCTCCTTCTTCTTACGATCGAGCTCGAGAGCTCCTTCCCTTCTTTTCTTTGCCCTCGGACTTGCAAAACAAGGTTTCTGTTTGGGGAAGCTCCTTCGACGTCCAAGTAAGATACCTCTCAGGATAATCTAAGTGTTTGGAGTTTAATCATTTCCTTTTCACTACCCTCTTAAAGTCGTCTCTTGTAGGCGGTTCTGACGTGAGGCTTTATGGTGGGCTCGGTGTGAGGCCCATTATGATGTGTCTCTCCCCTACAGCCCTTACGCACGTGGGTACCTGTATGGATAGGTTCAATAACAGGGAACAGTAATAATGGTTTTGTAATGGCAATGTAGGTAGGAATTAGGATAAGACAAGGGACATCGTTTGTGGGACAAAGGCTTATCCTTGTGTTTAAGTTTCTAGGTTTCAGACAAAGATGGCTAAAACTTACATTTTAATAAGTTGAGGAGTCTCGAACCGAGTCTTAGAGATTGCACCCAAGTTGTGGTACCGCTTGGCCAAGTGTAGGGGTGTGCAAAAAAATCCGGTAATTGCTGAATCCACTGAACCGCCCGTTAACCGCCCGCTTAGAGCCTGCCCCCGCTAAACCGCCCAACCCAACGGGCCCAAAACTCCAGCCCGCTAAGCTTAATGGGCGGCTGGCGCGGTTTTGAAACCCTCAACCCGTCTAAAATCTGCCCGCCCGCCAAGCCCAGCCCATTTATCTAACCCTACCTACCCACAACTTTACTAGAAATACTCTCTTCCTAGCCCAATATCATCGTAATCTCTCACCAATCTCTCATTGTCTGTGATTCAACTCTCTCTCTCTCTCTCTCTCTCTCTACCCCTTCCCCCCCCCTTTTCCCTCATCCTCTTCCTTTCTCCT
>JAYMTA010002010.1:0-17860 GCA_036897625.1 Pelargonium cotyledonis | reverse complement strand
TATTCATTACCACATCAGCAAAATCATAGTAAAAAATAATTTTTTATTCAGATTTTAACGGTTCCTTTTGTAAATTTGACGGAATGGTTCTAAATGGCATGTTTTAGATAACGTTTTGTGTAAATCAGCATGCTCCACTTTATTTTGGTCTGTTATGGCACGTTTTGAAGGTCGGTGATTAAAGTAGCACAAACTGGATAGATCGATGACTAAATCGGACCTTTTTCCCGCCCATATAATTAAGGGCATGTTTGATGTACATCAAGTTCTTAATTATCTGAAGAAGAAGAATAAATATACTGGATTAACATTCTATTTAAATACATGGCCATATATAATGCTTTCAAGAAATGATCATTTTTCTTTTTTTGGGGTTCAATTTGTCATTATCTCTAGTCTCTGTCATGTGTGTACGCCATTACTAAATTAGTACTATATTTCTGGCTGTGGAAATTCATTGGAACTGAGCTCAGCTCAGGGCACACTCTTCACCACCATGTCTGTGATGTGGTTTGGTGTGTACCACATCAAGAAATTATAATAAACCACGAGAATGTGAGATGATTCGATTGCCTCGTGCATGCAAACATTAACAAATGCTTCTACTTGCTAACTTCCCACACGAATAAACCAAAATATTAATTAAATAAACAGATAAAACAATGCAAGTCGTGAAGATGTGTCCCTGGTTTTAATTACTAGTAATTGTCTATATTCAAGGTTCTCTGACACAGTAAATATTCATAAACAAACAAGCAAAACACATGCACCAATATGATCTTTCTTTTGTTAATTCCAAATTAACAGCTTGCTAGTTGCCACTCTACTCTATGGATAAAAAAAAAACAAACATAAAAAAAGGAGACACAGACAAGGTCGCAGGACAATCATTGATTCAGCAATACGTCGTCTACAGCTTAAATGCCTAACGTGGGTCTGAAGCTAAAGTTTCTTTGACTCTCCATGTGAGACCCACCTAGCATAACAATTAATGGTTTTCTACTCTTTTACCACCTGTTTCTTTTCTTTTTTTTTACTCTATTATGAGACTAATACTACAGGAAAAAAAGAATGGCTTGAGATTTTATTGTGACGAGTGAGGATATAATTAATTGGTGTAAAATTTCAAGTTTATGCATCAGATATATACACATGCGAACATATGCTTCTAAATGAATGCATCGGTTCTCGCTAAGAACCTATGGAACGCCTTTACTGTACACACCCTGAAACTGAACCTCAACTATAGCTGCAAATGGAGCACTCTCATCAAAGTTGTCAAAGAGTGGAGAAACAGGGCACTTTCTTGCATTGCATAGTTGCTGAGGAACTGTTCATACATAAATGTGGTAACCTGTAATCAACCAGGTTAAATAAGTTACATATTGCAGACATGAAGTGTCTGGAAAGATTTATTTATTTATTTATTTATTTTTGTAATAAGCGAGTGAAAATCACGGTTCATGATTTTCTTGCCACCTCTACGTCGAACAGGTACATGTTCACGAGTTCAATTTTGATGTAATATTGCACATGACTACAGACAGTCAAATAAATACATTCAGATCAGTTACTCTACCTCTCGAATTTCTACTTGTGTTTTTTCACTTTTTCACTTCAGAAAACCACGATGCAAAAAATATTTACAGAATTAAGTATTCATTAAGAATAACTACCTGCAGCAACTTGTTAGAGATGACAGCATGGCTGCACATGCAATGTAAGCATTCATATCTCATTGATAATGGACAATCATCAACAAGGGACCGTGTTACCTTTGACATAATTCTGTATGGAATGGTTGTAGAAGTCAAAGTACCTGAATGATATCAAAGCAACCAAATGTGAAAATGGTACTGAAGGTAGGTTAAGTCCATGGTTGTGACAAAGACACTCTCGGGGTTGATGCTTCTATTCCTTTTTTGCCATGTATAGCAGATTTGAGAACTTGGTACTGCTCACTGACAGCATCATACATAGCCTTACTGAATGCCCCCTTAGCCTGCAGCAGAGAACATATTCAGAAACAGTCAAGACAGGGGCAGAGAGCCAGAGACTGTAGAGGTGGTGCAAGGGTCAGAAATGTAATATGAGCACCAAATAATGGACACTTTTCTTTAACATATTTGATTTAGAGGGCATGGGTAATCTTAAACCACCACAAAAGACTGCATATCTGTATATGAAATCATGCATGAAAATCAGATACCAAAATATAAGATGGAACTAACCTCCTCAGGACTTTTACATTTAGCAGCTATCTCGGGGAAACTGATCTCTGGTGCCACCGACACTCCGACCCCGTGAAAGGACATTACCCTTCTTTCTCCAATTTCCTTTTCTACCTGGAATAGTACATTGCATTACAAGAGAGAAGCAACATTAAAAGAGAACCTGCAAATGAGAGAATATGGCATACCCGTGAGGGAGGGGGCATAATGTCATGGCACACTAATGCTAAAGGATAGATATGGCCTGGAACATCTGAATGCTCTGTAAGCCTTCTCATATTGTCCACTGCAGAAGAATCAAAGGGTGCCTGACCCTCTTACATCAGTTTGAAAGAAAATAGTTGGATTACACATGAAATATCCAATAAATAAATTGCAATTGAACTTTCTTTTTTGTTGGATAAAGAAGACTTATAACAATGCTCATATATTAAGATACAAAATCAGCATAAGTGCTAGCTGAGATGAACAAAAGCAACAGTGATCAATACAAGTACTGACTGAAAAAATTAAAACCTGCACTTCACAAATGAATGTCTTTTTCCACAAGCAATTGCAGAAACACATACAGTTGATGTTTTGAGAAAAAATAATTTTTGCAACATATACAGGGTGGAAGAAGCCAAAGTCAAGATGTATAACTACAAGATATCAACCAAAAGAAATGTTCATAACAAGCTGAACAAAAACCAGAACGATTAAAGATTACAAGGAAAATTTTCAATGCGCCAAAATTTCTGTACAATATTTTCTGTATTAAATTTGTCATAAATAGTGAAGGTAAACAAACTTACTGGATTCCATTCTTCAGTAAGAGGATCAGGGCGGTCCCTACCACCACTTGGTGCAATCCATATTATTTGTGATCCGCCTCTGTATCAAATACATATACTCAGATGGCTAAGTATCATAAAGTTCACTAGTTCAGGGTTTAGCCTTGAGCATGTTGTGTTATTACAGAGATTAACAATTTATAGTGAAGATCCCTTGTAAAGGTCTACATTTTAGATAAAGTCACTCAACCAAGCTATAACAAGTCTCAAAATTTTATACTAGCTTTGATGCAATATAATCCATGCTGAAGGATCAGTTTGAGATGGGACAGAAGGGCAAAGAAGAGATGTTCCGACTTACCGAAAGAGTTAAGTAGAAAAAAATTCCTTCTAAAAATATATATATCCACTGAACGCCTTGAGAAGAATATCAGGAACAAATATATTTGATCATGTATCTCTCTAAACTTAACAAAGCCCAGAACTAATTTTAATAGCTCGCCATCAGCCAAGGAAGATGGCAGTCTAGTGATATCAATACACAAGTTGATGCATAACCAAACTAAAAAATTTGAGGTTGTACTTATGGTTGGAAAACTTGGAATTGATCTTAGTAGTTACTAGTTTGTACTTTTGAAAAACATTAGTACTAGCAATCTGCCTCATGCAGATAAATCACGTGCATCTAATAAATGCAAAAAAGATACTGCTACTGGTGAGGTTCATAATTATTTACAGATACTGCTACTGGTGAGGTTCGAACTCGAGACCTCAAAACAGAAGGCCAAGGGTACTAACCACTTGGCTCGTAAGGCTTTGGTAAAACATATATGAAAGAGATGAAACATGAAACAGTGGACTTCTAAAAAAGTTTAGGACTAGAGAAGGAAAAAAATGGCAACAATTATAATCTATATCTGGAGGGTCAGATAAGAATGGATAGCCACAGCACAATATTAAACACAGAGATGTTAAGTATCCAATTTCTTGGTACTAGATACTATGAGAAGAAACTATGATTACCTCAAAAGCACCGTCATTTCTTTCAGACTTCGTGTGTTTGCTCTTCTTTTCTTCTCGGCAAGCTCTGGAACATCGTTCATGTGTTTTTTTGAGTACACGCATATGAGATTCCTAGGTATATGCAAATTTGCAGATCATTTCTCTGTTTTAAACCATCAACAAGAAACTGAAGTAAAATCAACAAACAATAGACTGAGAAATGGTATAAATACCTTCCCATGCTGAAAGGCTTGCAGAGAGGATCTGTTACAACTCTATCTCCAGCTATGTAAGTCTAGAATACAAGACACAGACTTTGGTCATACAAGCATTTCCAAAAACTCATCACTCATGAGTCATGAGTGTTTGCAGTGAGCTTAGAAAAGAATAAGATCGAACTCACCATGTTCTCAGCTAAATATGGGGTTGTCAGTTCAAGCAACAGTGCAATGACAGCAGGGTCAGCTTCGGTTTGGTGGTTTGACATCAGGATAACATTGTGACCCTGCAACAATAGTAAACAAGTAAGTTTTACATCCACATAAATCTCTTTTAAGTGTGAGATTCTACTATGGCAAGGATAAAAGACTCTCTATGATTAAATGTATTAAAATTAAGCAAACATACAAAGATACAAACAAGAAAACAGGATTGGGACAGCTAAGAAAAGGTCTCTACATATGTTGGCACAAATTACTGATGCTGCAGCCCTTAGACCAACCTTCAAATAATATTGACGGCCAACTAGTGCTGGAGTATACCAGGTGAAGTTCATCAAATTTCAAACATTTAAACACTTTCTTTTACATTATACAGATCAAGTCACTGATATTGGTTGGTACAAATTTGGCCCCAGAACTCATCAAACAAAACAATAATGATGCCAAGAATTAACAATAATGATGAGCTTGGCCCAATAATTAAGCTTGAGCCAACATCACATTGATTACTAAATTTATTAAGAAACCAACACAGAAATCATTCATGATTATTGAAGATGTACAGGACAAGCTCAAAAACAGTTAGCATATCCACATAAACAAATAACTAATAAATACTACTGAGGATGAGCACCTTCTTCAGCCTCTCTTCCATTTCCTGGAATAGGGAAATGTTGCCAACAAATGAACTCCTACAACAATGAAGGTTTAGAGAACAGGTATTTAGAAACCATATTGCATTCACAATACTACAATGCAATTAAGCAACAGGCAGGATACAAAAGCAAAACAGAAATATAAATTAAAAAGAAAACAAAATTAAAAGACACCATTACAAATATGTGATCATTTAGTAACATTGGGTTGTCCATTTAATTTGTAAATCTATTGTCTGAGTGTAGCCAATTTAATATAAAACACACTCAGCTTTAAGCATTCAATTTTCATTCTGAAGGTGCATTTAACCATTTTACCAATTTCAGACTGCTTGTTAATGTTTTTTATATATCAAAACATAATCACAAGTAATGTTTCGAATGACTTTGTGTAGATTAAACTAACAAGTTTTAACTAGTCAGTTGTAAATGGAAACAAGTTATAGTAATTACCTGAAATCAACTAAAGCACGGATTAAATTCTGACCAAACGTATAGTAGTCAAAAGGTTCTCGAATTGCTTTATGATACGGTGAAAAGTCAAAAGGGTCCTGAAAATTTATTATTTTATCAAAAGAAGAGTTCATCCATGCAGAAAATGTTTGTCCAATATCTGTAATGAAAGTACAGGTACATATTAAACTTTGGAGATATCCCCATTACCTGCACATCCAATATAATACGATCAAATGCAAGAACCATATTTGACAATATAACCTCTTCTGCGTTGGGGATTCCACTTTGGTAAACCTGAATCATGACAGCAAGCAAAGATTAATATTAAGAGATATGTTCACAAAAGAGATAAAGCATACAGCCAATGCAGTAACAGACAGGAAAACATCCAAGGTGAAATACTCCTTCCATCCCAAAATGATTGTTTCTGTTTCATTTTTGTCCCAAAATGAGTTTCCACTTTTCTTTTGGGGAATTTAATTTTGCATGAATTACCAACAATATCCTTATAACAAGTTAGTTAAAATCCATTGAGTTTGTTACAACACATGCTCACGAGGACATAAGACGAAATGTACAGCACTAACTTTTTCTTAATTTTTCTCAAAAAGGAAACTAAGACGCTCATTGTGGAATGAAGGGAGTATCTTTTTGCACATGTAAAACATGAAAATATAACTTAACTAGGAAGTTGCCTGAGTACTGGTGTTAACTTGGTATCAGATAAGATATTTGGTTACTTAAAAACTTACATCAACAGTAGATCTCCAAGATTTGCAAATACTAGCCTACCTTAACAGTTTGAGAAGGTTTCCACTTTCCACTTTCAAAATAAATCATTGAATTTAGACATATGAAGCTAATTTTTTCCTAGTCAAGTTACCCTGAAGAAAACAGCACTTGGTTTTATTTTCAAAATTCGAAGTGCTTTCTTGAAGCTTTTTAACCCCTCCCTATTTCTAATTTCCTTACAATTTCTGTCTTTGTGGACATATGAAATTAAGATAACACAAAGTAGACTTTCAGGGGCAAAAAGCAACAAGTTATTTCCAGTTTATTCTTATGGCCCAGCCAACACCAGAACGCGATAAAAACCATTAAAGATATTTGGGGAATAAAACCTATTAATTGAAGCAAACATAGCTGAACGCAAAATGTGAAGTAATTTTTTAAGAAGGAAATCGAGGCATAGTATCGAAGCAAATAAAACAAGGCAGTACATCTATAAAACATACATGAAGGGTTCACTAAAGCAAGAGTTTAGAAGTAAATTATTTACTGCATTTTTATAACTCTGATACAATTCTTCCAACCCTGAAGCAACAGCCAAAGGCAACCTTCCTGCCTCTGTTTCTATTTTGATTCCAGATAGTAGCTCTGCAAATAACTATGCAAAGTGAGATGAGATAAAGTAGGACTCCGAATTAAATTGCATAGTAAAGAAAAGCTTCTTTGAACTTTTCGATTTTATTTTTTACGAGATAGGAAAGTATCTTATTATTAGTTAATAAAAGTCGACCACAAATATTTAAACGCATACGTAATTACAACTCTTGCATTTAACAACACACTATCAATCACTTGTTGACACAATGAGTTATTCCTCGATAATTAATTACGAAGCCAAGTAATAGAAACTAGTATTAATATGGTAACAGTATGCCAGATGATAACTTACTATCACAAAAACCGGTCAGCAACTGCCTTGTTTCATCATTTTCAAGGAAGTGATTCTTAAATGTCTATACAGAACTTATACGAGACAAGGAAAACTCTGTTACCAGGTGCGACTGAGTGTAAGAAAGTTTACCAAATTTTCTCTAAACTAGGAATCAAACGCAGACAGTACATTTCCAAATATAAGCTGTAATAATAACTGATACAAGTTACTTTGGAAACTTAAAGCTAGAAACTCTGTGAAACATTTAAAATGTGACATTCCTATTCTTCTTCTTTTCCTAAACCATCTATGCAGATAGAGTAAGTATATGCATTCACATATACGGAGATCAATTCCATCAGTGGAGGATCTATACCAACTCGGCCATGAATAAGACTAAAAAAAACAATCAAAGAAGCAGACATTGACCTTCTCTACATGAATATCGAGAAAATCTACAAAGAAAGAACTCCAATTTCAAAACTTTGAATTCTCATCATCTACAACCAATAAAACAAAGAAACTTATTAAGACCATGCCAAATACATTAATTGTAATGAGCCACAGAAAGACACAACTAAAGCTAGAAACAAACATTTGTCCTCTTCCTGCACATTCATCCGTTTCCCATCCTATCTCATTTTCTCTTTCAAATTTACTCACCTAATCTAAGCCATTTTTTTTTCTTTTCTGTACAGTGTGATTAACTCAAACCCTTGCCGTGGAATTGTCGCTTCATAAAAGAAGTTGACTCAAATTCACAGTCACTAAGGTCTTGAACGTCATACAAAGAACAACAAAACTCAAGCAACCTAAAATTCTCTCTACACTACAAATTCTGATTCTTAGGAGCTTCAATTTCCAGGAAGTTCAGTCGAGCAAAAACGAATTCCAAGCAATAAAACAATTATGCAATAATGCAAAACACAAAAACTTAATTGCTCTTGCATTTCCGCGGCAGAGGAATGAACCATTACCGCACGAAGAGTTCAAAGACACAAAGAAACCAAAGAAAATAATTAGAAAGAGCAAATCGAGGACCGACCTTCACCGGAGCGAGCGTTAAAAAAAGGCCGCGAACGACGGACGGCCTTCATCTTCTCCTCCTCATCGGAACCCGACGAAGACGCCACCGCGCCGGAAGAGACCGCGTTCTTGACGAGCTCCGCCATTCCGTTCACATTGGAGGAGGAAAGCACGCAGGCGCAGTGTCCTCTACGAACGCCCGATCTGGCCACCAAAACAGACGGCGGCGGAGTAACCAAGCAAGGCCTCGGAGAAGAAGCCCTAGATGCGGCGTCGGAGGCGGCGGTGGTGAGGAGCGTGAATGGAGAAGAAGAGAAGACGGCCATGATAGTGTGGAATTGTTTGAAATGTGAGCAACCGGAGGAGGAAAAGTGGGCGCGCGAGAGAGAGTGCACTCGAAAACAGTTGGGGCTAAAGCTTATTGCTTATATTATAGATGGAGCCAACTGACGCGCCCAGCTACGGAGTGGGACGCACGCGCTTATCATCGCCCTCCAGCTGCCTGCACCTACAGCCAATAGGCGATCACCTCTGCGCTGACGCTGCCATTTTGGATATTCGGGTCAATGAGTTATCGACTTCGGACACGTGTGAGAAGGATAGCGTTCACACGTGTTCGGTTAATGATTTAATTAAATAAAATTAGTACAGTATTTTATTTTATCTTTACTTAATTAATTATTTATTGTTTCCAATTATGTCTCTCTCACCTTCCTAGCTTTGGCCATCCCACCAACAAGGGGACAGAGTATTATTTTGGAGTTAATTGCTAAAAGTCAAGGGTCAACATTCCGAAAACATTGTTGTGTTCTGTTTTTATTAGAGAATGTGAGCCTGTCGTTATATTTTAGCGACATTATAAATAGCTTGCTTTTTTTTTTAATCGATAGTGACATGATAACGTTCATTTAATTTTGACTCACTAGACAGTCTTTGGTCCATCTTTTCTAAATCTGCGAAATATTTAAAAAATACGGGATGTCTCAATTTTTGAATAAATCATTTTACACAAAGTGATGTGAAAGCGTAAGAATACATTTTATATTTTTGAAGTTTTAATTTGAATTTTAGCGAATAACAACTAAATGTATATAATACAAACCACACTCGCATAAAATTTTTGGCACAAAACATTTGACGTATCGTACATATTACGTATTGCAATTCAAATAAGTCACCAATAAAATAATTGATGTATCATGTCTTATTAACTGACACATTATAAGTGGGCTTTAAGGATTTATGCTCTCGGTAGCATTAGGTTTTAAGGTATCAATGTTTAGGGTCTCGGCACTCTTTGCTTACGGCGGCGCCGTGAATATCCGGTAATCGGCGGCTTCAAGTCCGGTTGGAGGTGACGGCTAGCAAAGGGAACAGGTTGCGGTAAGCGGAGACAGCACAGACGCAGAGCAGCGTTTCGGCAACCTTTGCTTACGGCGGCGATGTGAAGATCTGGAAAGCAGCGGCTTCATTTCTGGTTGGCAGTGGCGGATAGCGACGAGAACAGATTGCGGTGAGCGGAGACAGCACAGACGCGGAACATGTTGCGGCACCGGTTACTCCAGGGGGGTTCGGGAACAGGTTGCAGGACAAGGCTTGGGATGAACGGAAATGGCAAGCAGTCTTGGACAGAAAAAAACCTGACACATTATTTTGTATAAATATCTTTGTACTATAAACATTACTAGAAGAAGAAAATATACAAGTTGATAGAAGAATGGTCCACATTGGACATAACAATTGTTCATTGATTTTAAAAAGTCTCTGTTAAAGAGTTATTAGATGAGACTCAACTAAAGGCGCAAATAAAAAACTCCAAACGTGGGCGAACCGTCTAGGTAGCTTTTGCTCATTCAGTCATTTGTTTAGAAAAGTCTCAACACACAAGTATGTGACTAAAATGTGTTTTTTCTCATGTACAATTTTATCCACGATCACACACAGACTAAACATAGTGAGACATACACATCAACAAGCTACAATCAATATATAAAAAATCTACCCAAACGTGTCAGAGAGATACAATAGCCAATCAATGTTGATGCTACATTTAACTGTTAACCAAACTAACCCAAAGATTAAAAATGGTTAGTTGAAAGTTGAGACAAGTTTTGGTAAGAGAATGTGACCTGTGTGCGCTACGAAGTAAATGTTGTTTTGTCATGGATAGAGACCTCTTAGTATAATTGTTTATGTTGTTTTTCACGCCACCCATGAGGTCCAGCTTTGAACAATGTTTGCCTATCTGACAAAACTCATGCAAGTGCATGTTAAAGTTAAACATGGTAATCTCATATTCTAAATAGTAGGTCCATATTTAATGAGCTACAAAAATTTAAAGCTATGAAAATTTTCCACATCAATGTCACAAGGTCTCAAGGCTATATCTCCATGTTTAAGAGCATCACACAACATTCCAACAATGTGCCCAAAAGGCTTGAATCTATCCGAGGAAGTTCATGATCACCAAATGGAGCACCAAATTGCAGAGAACAAAATCTGCAAATGCGCGCTCGGGTGGTAAATCCTGCAACCAACAAATGATATCAAGCTATGAATATATTGCGTCTATTTATCATGTCGAGGGCACATCCATGTCTGTACTTGGTTGCCAAGATACAAGAGAGAGTCTTTCCAACTTTTGAACGATTAATGCATCATTAAGTTACGACAAATATGCTGACCTTAAATTCTTTGTTTTCTTTGTTAACTTGAATCCGGAGACAAACTGTAACCAAATAAACCAACAAGGCAGTATATCATAAACCCAATCTTATTAGTGTTGAGAATTTTCTGTTTCCTAAGATTCACACACGCTGCTTACCAGCAAGAACTGCAGTCCCTACACACGATAGTACTCCTGAAAGAAAAGAGTTGAATGGAAATGATCCAACAATGGCCATATAAGCAACCTGCACAATAGAAATACTCATGAATTCTACAATTAATCAAGATCAATGATGCAACAAAAATGCATATAAATAAAATCGAGTAATTTAGCAAAGATAGGATTTGTATCTTGTATTCCCAGTCTCAAACTTCATGAATTGGCGAGGCCAAGTCAAAAGATGAGAATCCGCAGTACTTACAGCAGAAATTTTATAAAATACTTTTATATATCATTCAATATAAGAACTTTGTATGAACTATTTTCATAACCATAAACAAGGAAAATGATGGGCCATTGTTAATCAGACACCAATAATCATCTGGAAGAAAGAAACGAAGGAGCTCAGTGAGCATATTAGGTTCTTAGTTTATTTCCAAGGGTTTATCTAATGTTCCCGTTTGGATTCTTGGATTTCATTTGAAATTTTAGATTTGAATAAAATTCAATGTTTGGATACTTAAAAGAATTTGGATTTGAATCAAATCCAATAGTATAAAACATGCATGCAACATTTGATTTCAAACAACAACTCTTACCTTGTCATTCAAAATTCTATGTCGTCTCAAATCATATTTGTATTTGAAATATAACATTTCAAATCAAATCCAAGTTCCCAAATACAACCTAGGGGAAAATTAAATCCCAATTCACTATAAAATTTGGACAATAAAATCATAAGGTGAAAGGGTCAAAAGTGGGCATAAAGGGGGGTTGGAACAATTTTCTCTTGTTATTTGTCTCACATTTAACAAGCTTGAGCAATCAAGTGGGTTTATATACAATCCCACTACATGGGCTTGACGGCTTGTAACAAGCTACATGAGTAGAGACAAGTCTAAGTCCTGCACGTGATCGAATCAGATCACGGATGCTAGGGCGAATGTCTTGGGTCGATGGCTTATTCTCTTTTGGCATAAAATAGACAAGTTGACCAAGTCCATATTCGGAGAAACAAATAGTTATGATGAGGTCAACCAAACTTCCATATGATGCTGCCAATGTTCAAAATTTTGACCACATAATTTTTCCGATAAGTCGGACATGTTGATTTTGGAGGCAAAGAGCGTGGTGCCAGAATCTGCAGGTGCAAACTCCAGTTTCGTGACCTCAGTAGAAGTGTCCGCGGCATTGAAGTCGACGAGGGTGGCATCCATTTCCGACATGATTAAGTATTATGAATTATTCTTCTTGAAACATTTGAAAATCCAGGTGTTTTAAAATGTTATTGCTTGAATTCTACCGTATATGCTTCGTTGGCGTGATCAGAAGCTAAGAGTTGAATGAAGGAGATATTTAAAGGTGCAAGAGTTAACATTACCAGAAGAAAAACTCAGGAGTTAGATTTAGATTATACAGCTATGTTATGATCATGGGTTGGCCCACAAAATATGAGCCGGCCACTGGATCCTCTTCTGATTCAAATTGATTTCCAATTTTGACCCAACCCATGTACCATACCAATCTATTGGGCCCTAATTTATTATCGGCCCAAAAAGAATGTCATTGACCAGAGACATTTTCTGATTTTTATCCAACGCCCATGACCTAACCCAGTTCGATTTTATCGGGTTTGTGGACTTTTGGCTTATCTCTACCCATGTAGATTGTTAAAATCCCATAGAGTGGGATTGTATATAAACTCACTTGAAAGCCTAAACTTGGACAATGTGGGGCAAAGAACAAGAGAGCAAAAAGAGGTTTTCACTTCATAGTTTCAACCCCCACTTATGCCTACTTTAGACACTTTTACTCAATGGATTTCATCATTCATTAGTGTTTCAATTAATTGTCCAAAAACATGGTCAATCAGGATTGAAATTTTCCTCATGTTGTATTTGAGTCAAATCAAGTGTTTGGATAACCTGAGAATTTGGACTTGAATTTAGCTTAAATCAATTAACATTCCAAATATGTCTACAACATGAGATTTCAAATGACAACTCTCACATTGACATTTGAAATTTTATAATTGTCCAAACATAGTATTTGTATTTCAAATATAACATTTCGAATTCCAAATTTCAAAAATGAATTTTAAATCAAATTCAAGTTCTCAAAAGCAACATTAGCTTAATTTAATTAGCCCCTTGTGATCAAGATTGGCACAGTAGGGAGTTTTTCTACTCTTTTGTAGGTTCGCTACAATAAAGATCTCCTTATCAAGTCACTAAAATAGCAGGACTAGCTAATTTAAGGTTTATTACCAACTATTGGATTTCTTGTTGTATGAAAGTGATACTCTAATATCCAAATTTTATTAGGTCAAACTGCCCAAATGGAGAGTTACTAATCTTCCTAAAGATATTGCTAACAAGTAACAAAGCTTATGGTCTATAGAATGCTAAACTCTAGAGCAGGCTTAAGTGAAATTAAGGATCTTTTCATTCAGAGATAGTAAGGAACCCACTTCTACATACACTAGATAATTCAAAAGACAGTTGAAAAGTAACTTGCTGGAAATCAAACATGCCATATATAGAAAGTAACTCATATTGATGGGACCTTTAAAGCAAAATAGAGTAACAAGTGGATTTATAAAAAGGGGAAAGGCAGGGTGTTTCATGCATAGGATATGCTAATACTCCATCCACAATTCTGTGTCTTCAGCAAAATGCTATCAACTCATAGTCACAAATAGCAAAGATTGGACAGACTTCGGCCTATCAAAGTCCCAAGAAGCATATGCTTGTTGAACATCAATAACAAAGAGATTCCATGGACTATCACTCTATCAGGCAGAGAGTACAGTTCAAAGAGCATTTCTGTTATCATTTAACTTTGTCTAGCTGTTCATTATTGGCAACAACAAAAAAAAATGACTGAAATTTTGTAAGCTCTTGTGATGGAAGATTAAAATTTTAAAATTGTCATGTTTCATAAATCATGAGCTTTGTAAAGATTGATTTGAGTGGTTGTTGATACAATAGGTAATACTAGGTTTTATTCTCTACTTCCCAAATGGGAAGAATACATACAAACCTAAATACAATTGAGCCAAGGTTTAAAATGTTGTCCGTTACCACCCAAGAAAGATCAAGAGAACAATGGGAGATTGGATACATATAGGCATCACGGAAAACCTATTTAAACATTTAAGATGTAACCACTGGTACATTTAACATCACTGCAAGTTACTGATATCAAGTAACTCTACATTCAACTTTTTCAGACTTGAAAATATAACCTCACCTAAACCGGATCTTCTTTGACACAGCTAAGCTTAAATCAAATAATTTTACTCTTATCATTTTTCATATTAAAGCAAATTAGCCTCATTCAAGATCAACCTTCCACAATAATATAACTAAAATCAAGTGATTTTACTGTCCAATATTCCGAATATAACAACATTTATCCACACAGAAAAAGAAACCATTTTTGGCTTCCAAAAACACAAACTTGTTTAACCTCCATTCTCCAAAACTGAAATTGATCGTGCAAACCACACATAAAATATCTTATAGTCGGCACAACGGGATCACCTTCAAATTTCCGGGAAATTAAACATGGAGCACAGGAAAATGACGCACATCACAAGAAAAGAAAATGCATATAGTACAGTCATCGCAGATCCAGATAATTGAGATGTAAATCTAAAAAAGAGGGTTCAATTTACCTGAATCAGAGCAGTGAAGACCGCGAAACCGACATATAGATCGATGATCTGCAAGAAAAAAAGAGGTGCGGTCAGAAATTAGGTTTCTGTATAGAGGAAACACTTTGAGAGAGAGAGAGAGAGAAATGGACCTTGAGATTAACTGGAGTGGCGGTGTAAGCAGAACGGAGAGAGTGAAAGAGATCCTGAGCATCCTTGGTCGTCGATCTCCCCATCGTCAACGCTTGTTCTCTTTCTCTAGCTCTAACGATACTGTCTGTGTCTCTTCTTCTACTGGAGTGGAACTGGAAGGTAAGGAAGGACCAGGCAAAAATAAAACCTCTTTTCTCCTGTACTGTACTAATGGGCCTTGTGGGCTCAAATATGCGATTTGCTACTTTTGTGGCCTGTTATCTATTTATTGCACATAATCCGTGACATAACGGGGTCCGATCCAATATCGAAGATCCGCAACCCGGATCCAAATGTAGTCTATTTAATTATTTTAGGTCAATTACCAAATTTGATACTAAAATTTTATGTTTCAACTTGAATTTTTTATAATCTAAAGTAGTTTTTGAACTTTCGTATTTTGACTCAAAATAGTTAATAAACTTTCGTGTTTCGACCCAATTTGGTCCTAGACTTTTTAAAACTCAAATACTGATCCAATTAAAAAAAACCAATGACCATTTTGAGCCAATATTTGAAAGTTTAAGGAATATTTTTGGTCCAAGAAAATTTCATAATCACATTAGGTTGAAACATGACAATGTAGTGATTAAATTGGATCGAAACATGAAAGTTCATGCACAAAATTTGGTCTTTTACCTTTATTTTATCCTCATTTGTTGCTCTTCAATTTTAAGAAACAAAAAAAAAGTACAAATTATATCCCAACGTATAATAGGGCACGCTTTGTAACAAAATCCGATGAATGTCAATGAACTTATTGTAAGTTATGCGCGCTTCTTTTAACATACGGCACTTCGGCACATTAGGCTATGTTGTCGTCTCATTCACGTGTAGGGGAGATTGTCATGAAAATATTAAAAATTTGAAAGTATGGAGATTAAACTGGAGGCATTGATTCTTAAGGTTAAGTTGTTGTTTTAAGACCTTGCTCTTGAGTTCATGGAGTTCGTGCAAGGGTTACGCATTATTTAAGCGTATACCTGATTGTGTATTTAAAAAGTTGCATCGAGTAGGAGTAAAAATATCAAATGGTGGAATCCGAATCACAACCTTTTAGGGAGTACTATATAGATCATTTTTGTAGAAAGACAATATTTTTATGTGAAATGTGAGGTCTCATCCTCTTATCAAGGAGATGAGTATTTATATTTACAATAATTATTGCCATATGTTCCTGTGTGGTTGGTTATTTGTGACATGGGTCCGTTTTGGGCGTTGGAGTTCTTGCTTTTTGGGCTTGCCGTCCATGAACACCTAATGAGTTTTAAATTTCTTGTGTTACCTTCAAGCATAATAGGAACGAAACTCCAAAGAGGCTTAACCTCTTCAAGTAACGTTTTAACGTCCAAGTGGTGCGAGATGTTATGGTAGTAAGGCAGGGGGCTTTGGAGGTCACTCAGCGAGACAGGGATTTTCGTGGTCTCTTGTACACTGAGCAAGTATTTAGGAGAGATAAAAACCTCATACTTGTGATGACCGTTTACAAGGGAGGGACGAGGTGCTCTCATCGTGATGATCTTTTAGTGGTGAAAAGCTCCAAGTGAGAGGCTTTGAGCTTCTTGTGGAATAAGTGTTGTAGTCTCTTGAAAAACTTTGAAGCTTCTTGTAGGAGTTAAGTGTTGAAATGTCCTTTGTGGCCTCCACGGCCTACTTGTGCTCTCGGGTAGGGTTACAATGTTTGACCGACGGAAGAGGAGAAAATGCATTTGTTCTCGTTTGCCTAGTTTTATCACGACATGGGCCTTGCAAGGTTGTGACATTGAGGAGCTACGATAGCATATTTTACTGGTCCAAAACGAAAAGCGGTCAATGTGACTTTGAAAAAAAATTAGCAAGTTGTTTGAACTTTGTTGATTGATCACGAGACACAAACTAGTGTCGAGAGCTATATGAGACTCATAGGTACTAAATCTAGGTGGTAGCATGGTTATCAAACACAGATTGATCCAATTTGTAAAATGATTGTGTGCGAATAAT
This sequence comes from Pelargonium cotyledonis, assembly GCA_036897625.1. NCBI lineage: Eukaryota > Viridiplantae > Streptophyta > Magnoliopsida > Geraniales > Geraniaceae > Pelargonium > Pelargonium cotyledonis. The sequence goes on along the minus strand of JAYMTA010002010.1, from coordinate 959 downwards.
TTGATCGATTTCAGTTTTAACAATTTATTATTTTTGTTAACCAAATAATAACAGTTGCACTTGCTAATAAAAAAAATAACAATTTAAAGAAAATGATTCCCATTTTCACACTTTAATTTATCCAAACAACATTACATGAGAATGAGAATGTGAATGGAAGGAATGACAATTGGAATGAGAATCATTCTCATTCCCATCAAAATTCTAATCCAAACGCAGACTAATTTGATTGGAACCCAATTAGTGAACCAATCAAGTGCTTGCTTGTTTACTCTACATATGACTCAACGGAGGTGCCATCTAGGATTTTTGGTAAATCATTTTTGTCCAAGTAGGATACATGTTGTTTGTTAAATTAGTCAAAATAGCAACTTTACGTAGGGGAACAATGGATTTCTCTAGTGGGAGCTCCCAAAATCTATTGAACCAAAATTGGTCCAGTAACAAACAATAACTCCAGTGGTTATACACAAATGACCAAATTGGTCCAAAATACGAACAGGTCTGGACGGGGGAGCCGATTTGGATGCGTCGGAGGAGCTGAGACGGAGGCCATCACTGGATGTGGAGGCTGTCGGTGATCGGAGACGAATGGCAGAAGGAGGAGCTGAGACGTCGGAGCCGGAGACGAATGATGGACGGAGGAGCTCTCACTAAGCGGAGTCGAGCGGGTGGCGAAGGTGGAGGCTGTCGCCGACGGTGGATGAGCAAAGTGGTAGGAGGCGGAGGACGGTGGGAGGGGGAGGAATGGCGGATGACGGCGGTCAGGTCAGGAGAGGAAGATGATAGAGATGAGGATGAGAGAGAGAGATGTGTTTCTGAAATTAGAGTGAGTGAGAGAGGAAGAGAGTATTTATAGTTAGGGTTTTGGTTTAACATAGGTTAAGTTTATTTAACTCAACTTAGATTATTTATATTATTATTATTAAACTTAGATTAATTTAATTTAATTTAGGTTA